>JASTWF010000199.1:296421-519000 GCA_030390025.1 Squalus acanthias | reverse complement strand
AGAGTTTTTATAGTTATATAAAAAGAAAACGGGTGGCTAAAGTAAATGTTGGTCCCTTAGAGGATGAGACCGGGAAATTAATGGTGGGAAATATGGAGATGGCAAATACACTGAATGAATATTTTGTATCAGTCTTTACAGTAGAGGACACTAAGAATATCCCAACACTGGACAAACAGGGGGCTTTCGGGGGGGAGGAGCTAAATACGATCAAAATCACTAAGGAAATGGTACTCGGTAAAATAATGGGACTCAAGGCGGATAAATCACCTGGACCGGATGGCTTACATCCAAGGGTCTTGAGGGAAGTGGCGGTAGGGACTGTGGATGCATTGGTAATAATTTTCCAAAACTCCCTGGACTCAGCAAAGATCCCGGCAGACTGGAAAACTGCTAATGTAACACCCTTATTTAAAAAGGGCAGTAGACAAAAGGCTTGAAACTATAGACCGGTTAGCCTAACATCTGTGGTGGGTAAAATGTTGGTGTCCATTATTAAGGATACAGTAACGGGACATTTGGATAATCATAATTTAATAGGACAAAGTCAGCATGGTTTTATGAAGGGGAAGTCATGTTTGACAAACTTGCTTGAGTTCTTTGAGAAGTAACATACAGGGTGGATAAAGGGGAACCAGTGGACGTAGTGTATTTAAACTTCCAAAAGGCATTTGACAAGGTGCCACACAAAAGATTATTGCTTAAGATAAAAAATCATGGGATTGGGGGTAATATTCTGGCATGGATAGAGGATTGGCTATCTAACAGAAGGCAGAGAGTTGTAGACCCAGCACTGACCCCTGCAGGGGTCAGTGCTGGGTCCCCAACTCTTTACAATCCATATTAACGATTTGGCTGAGGGGACCGAGTGTAACACATCAAAGTTTGCAGATGATACTAAGATGGGAGGGAAAGTAGTGAGTGACGAGGACATAAAGAATCTGCAAGGGGACAAAGACAGGCTAAGTAAGCGGGCAGAGATTTGGCAGATGGAATACAATACTGGAAAGTGTGAGGTTATGCACTTTGGCAGGAAAAATAGTCGAGCAAGTTATTATCTAAATGGCAAGAAACTGGAAAGTACTGAAGTACAAAGGGATCTGGGGGTCCTGGTGCACGAAACTCAAAAGGTTAGTATGCAGGTGCAGCAAGTGATTAAGAAGGCCAACGGAATGTTGGCTTTTATTGCTAGGGGGATAGATTATAACAATAGGGAGGTATTGCTTAAGTTGTGCAAGGTATTGGTGAGACCGCACCTGGAATACTGCATACCGTTTTGGTGTCCATAATTAAGAAAATACATACTTGCTCTCGAGTCAGTACAAAGAAGGTTCACTCGGTTAATCCCGGGGATGAGGGGATGGACATATGAGGAGAGGTTGGGTAGATTGGGGCTCTACTCATTGGAGTTCAGAAGAATGAGAGGCGATCTTATTGAAACATATACGACTGTGAAGGGGTTGGATCGGGTGGATGCGGGGAGGATGTTCCCGATGATGGGTGAAACTAGAACTTGGGGGCATAATCTTAGAATAAGGGGCTGCTCTTTCAAAACTGAGATGAGAAGAAACCGTTTCACTCAGAGGGTGGTAGGTCCATTGAATATGCTGCTCCAAAAAGATGTAGCAGCTACATCATTGCTTAAATTTAAAACAGAAATAGACAGTTTCCTAGAAGTAAAGGGATCTTAAGGGCTACGGGGAGCGGGCAGGAATTTGCACATGAGTCTAGGTTCGGATCGGTCATGGCCCTGTGGGTAGCGCAGTGGGCCCAGGGGTCGTGTAGCCTGATCCTGCTCCTATTTCGTGTGTCCAATTCTGTTAGGTTCAGGATATGGTTCTGTGATAGTAGATTGGCGGTTGGGATCAGCTCAGCCATGATCTTATTGAATGGCGGAGCAGCCTCGAGGGGCCAATTGGCCTACTCCTGCTCCTATTTCTTATGTTCTTATGTTCTTATTAAAAGAAAGGAGACCCAGTCTGTACATCCGTTCCTAATATGTATACCTTGCTTTTCTGGTATTATCCATGTAAATCTTCCCTGCACCCTCTCCAGTGCCTCTATATCCCTTTTAGAATAAAGCGACCAGAATTGTACGCAGCACTCCAAGTGTGGTCTAAACAAGGTTCGATACACGTTTAGCATAAATTCACTAATTTTCAATTCTACCCCTCCAGAAATAAACCCGAGTGATTGGTTTGCTTTTTCTGACTTTATTAACCTGTGTCGCTACTTTCAGTGATTTGTGTATTTGTACTCCGAGATCCCTTTGCTCCTCTGCCCCATTTAGATTCTTATTTTCAAAGTAATATGTGACCTCTCTCTTTTTCTTCCCAAAATGTAATATCTCAGATTTATCTGTGTTCAATTGCATTTGCCAATTATATGCCCATTAAATTGCTATTAGAAATAAATAATAAATAATATCAATCAGTAATGGAAATGTATGACTATAACTATAACATTTATGTCTCCGCCCTCCCCCAGTACTGAACCATGGGGAACTCCACTGTATACCTCCCTCCAGACCCCAGTACTGAACCCTGGGGAACTGCACTGTATACCTCCCTCCAGACCCCAGTACTGAACCCTGGGGAACTGCACTGTATACCTCCTTCCAGACTCCAGTACTGGACCCTGGGTAACTCCACTGTTTCCCTCCTTCCATACCCCAGTACTGAACCCTGGGGAACTCCACTGTATACCTCCCTCCAGCCCCCAGTACTGAACCCTGGGGAACTCCACTGTATACCTCCCTCCAGCCCCCAGTACTGAACCCTGGGGAACTCCACTGTATACCTCCCTCCAGACCCCAGTACTGAACCCTGGGGAACTCCACTGTATACCTCCCTCCAGACACCAGTACTGAACCCTGGGGAACTCCACTGTATACCTCCCTCCAGACCCCAGTACTGAACCCTGGGGAACTCCACTGTATACCTCCCTCCAGACCCCAGTACTGAACCCTGGGGATCTCCACTGTATACCTCCCTCCAGACCCCAGTACTGAACCCTGGGGAACTCCACTGTATAACTCCCTCCAGACCCCAGTACTGAACCCTGGGGAACTCCACTGTATACCTCCCTCCAGACCCCAGTACTGAACCCTGGGGAACTCCACTGTATACTCCCTCCAGACCCCAGTACTGAACCCTGGGGAACTCCACTGTATACCTCTCTCCAGCCCACAGTACTGAACCCTGGGGATCTACACTTTGTACATTCCCCCAGACCCCAGTGCTGAACCCAGGGGAATACCACTGTATACCTCCTCCCAGACTCCAGTACTGAACCCTGGGGAACTCCACTGTATACCTCCCTCCAGACCCCAGTACTGAACCCTGGGGAACTCCACTGTATACCTCCCTCCAGACCCCAGTACTGAACTCTGGGGAACTCCACTGTATACCTCCCTCCAGCACCCAGTACTGAACCCTGGGGAACTCCACTGTATACCTCCCTCCAGACCCCAGTACTGAACCCTGGGGAATTCCACTGTATAACTCCCTCCAGACCCCAGTACTGAACCCTGGGGAACTCCACTGTATACCTCCCTCCAGACACCAGTACTGAACCCTGGGGAACTCCACTGTAAACCTCCCTCCAGACCCCAGTACTGAACCCTGGGGAACTCCACTGTATACCTCCTCCCAGACTCCAGTACTGAACCCTGGGGAGCTCACTGTATACCTCCCTCCAGACCCCAGTACTGAACACTGGGGAACTCCACTGTATACCTCCCTCCAGACCCCAGTACTGAACACTGGGGAACTCCACTGTATACCTCCCTCCAGCACCCAGTACTGAATACTGCGGAACTGCACTGTATCCCTCCCTCCAGCCCCCAGTACTGAACCCTGGGGATCTCCACTGTATACCTCCCTCCAGACCCCAGTACTGAAGCCTGGGGATCTCCACTGTATACCTCCCTCCAGACCCCAGTACTGAACCCAGGGTAATCGACCTGCAAACCTCCCTCCAGACCCCAGTCTTGAACCCTGCGGAACTCCACTGTATAACATCCCTCCAGAGCCCAGTACTCAAACCTGGGGTTCTACACTGTATACCTCCCTCCAAATACCAGTGCTCAACATTGGGGAACTCCACTGTATACCTCCCCCCAGACACCAGTACTGAAACCTGGGGAACTCCACTGTAAACCCCCTCCAGCCCCTGCCACTTAACCCTGGGGATCTCCACTGCATACCTCCTTCCAGCCCCCAGTACTAAACCCTGCGGAGCTCCACCGTATACCTCCCCCCAGACACCTGTACTGAGCACTGGGGAACTCCACTGTATACCTCTCTCCAGACCCCAGTACTGAACCCTGGGGAACTCCACTGTACACCTCTCTCCAGTCCCTGCAACTGAACCCTGGGGAACTCCACTGTATACCTCCCTCCAGACCACAGTACTGGACCCTGGGGAACTCCACTGTACACCTCCCTCCAGACCACAGTACTGGACCCTGGGGAACTCCACTGTATACCTCGCTCCAGACCCCAGTACTGAACCCTGGGGAACTCCACTGTACACCGCCCTCCAGACCACAGTACTGGACCCTGGGGAACTCCACTGTATACCTCCCCCAGACCACAGTACTGAACCCTGGGGAACTCCACTGTATACCTCCCTCCAGACCCCAGTACTGAACCCTGGGGAACTCCACTGTATACCTCCCTCCAGACCACAGTACTGGACCCTGGGGAACTCCACTGTATAGCTCCCTTCAGCGTACAGTACTGATCACAGGGGAAATCCACTGTATGCCTCTTTCCAGCCCCCAGTACAGCGTCGTGGTTATGTCCAGTGTTTGCCTAATCCAGCCCCCTGTTCTAAACCCTGGGGATCTCCAATGTATAACTCCCTTCAGCCCAGAGACATTGAGGGAGAGAGACATTGAGGGAGAGAGCCATTGAGGGAGAGAGCCATTGAGGGAGAGAGCCATTGAGGGAGAGAGCCATTGAGGGAGAGAGCCATTGAGGGAGAGAGCCATTGAGGGGGAGAGCCATTGAGGGGGAGAGCCATTGAGGGAGAGAGCCATTGAGGGGGAGAGCCATTGAGGGGGAGAGCCATTGAGGGGGAGAGCCATTGAGGGAGAGAGCCATTGAGGGAGAGAGCCATTGAGGGAGAGAGCATTGAGGGAGAGAGCCATTGAGGGAGAGAGCCATTGAGGGGGAGAGCCATTGAGGGGAGAGCATTGAGGGGAGAGCCATTGAGGGGAGAGCCATTGAGGGGGAGACATTGAGGGAGAGAGATTGAGGGAGAGATTGAGGGGGGGAGACTGAGGGGGGGGGAGAGACTGAGGGGGGGGGAGAGACTGAGGGGGGGAGAGACTGAGGGGGGAGACTGAGGGGGGAGAGACTGAGGGGGGAGAGACTGAGGGGGGAGAGACTGAGGGGGGAGAGACTGAGAGGGGGCAGAGACTGAGGGGGGGGAGAGACTGAGGGGGGAGAGACTGAGGGGAGGAGAGACTGAGGGGGCAGAGACTGAGGGGGGGAGAGACTGAGGGGGGGGAGAGACTGAGGGGGGGAGAGACTGAGGGGGGGGGAGAGATGAGGGGGGGGGGGGAGAGACTGAGGGGGCAGAGACTGAGGGGGGGAGAGACTGAGGGGGGGGAGACTGAGGGGGGGGAGAGACTGAGGGGGGGGAAGAGACTGAGGGGGGGGAGAGACTGAGGGGGGAGAGACTGAGGGGGGAGAGACTGATGGGTGGAGATACATTGTGAGGGGGAGAGGTTGAGAGAAAGGTTGCGGGGGAGAGGGATTTTGAGGGGGGAGAGAGATTGAGGGAGAGAGACTGAGGGGGAGAGACATTGAGGGGAAGATTCAGGGTGAGGGATGTCAAAGATAGAGAGAGAGAGACAGTCAAAGACAAAGAGAGTGAGCATAGAGAAATATAAACAGAGAGAGAGAGAGAAAGACAGCCAGGGGGAGCGCCATCGAGAGAGAGAGACAGACAGAGAGACAGAGGTAAAGAGAATGATGGGGATAGATAGTGAGAGTTAGAACATAGGAAGATAAGAAATAGGAGCAGCAGTAGGCCATTCGGCCCATTGAGCCTGCTGCACCATTCTATAAGATCATCATGGCTGGTCTTCTACCTGAACTCCACTTTCCTGAACTTTCCCAATATCCCTTGATTCCCTTCATATCCAAAAATCTATCGATCTCTGTCTTGAATATACTCAACGACCACAGCCCTCAGAGGTAGAGATTTCCAAAGATCCCCCACCCTCTGAGTGAAGAAATTTCTCCTCATCTCAGACCTTGCTGGCCGACCCCTTATTCTGCGAGTGTGATCCCTGGTTCTACACTCCCCAGCCAGTGGAAACATCCTCCCTGCATCTAACATGTACCCTGGAAGAATTTTGTATGTTACAATGAGATCACCTCTCATTCTTCTAAACTCTAGAAATATAGGCCTAGTCTACTCAATCTGTCCTCATAGGAAAAACCTCCGCCCCATCCCAGGACCCAGCCTGGTGAACCTTCGTTGAAATCCCTCTTTGGAAAGTATATCCTTCCTTAGGTAAGGTGACCAAAATTGTACACAATACTCCAGGTGTGGTCTGACCAGGGCCTTATATAATTGCAGTAAGATGCCTTTACTCTTATGCTCAAATCCTCTTGTAATAAAGGCCAACATACCATTTGCTTTCCTAATTGCTTGCTGTACCTACATGTTAAATTTCAGTGATTCACGTACAAGTACACCCAGGTCCATCTGAACACCAACATTTCCCAATCTCTCACTATTTAAAAAATACTCTACTTTACTATTTTTCCTAACTTCACATTTCTCCACGTTATAGTCCATTTGCAATGTTCTTGCCCAATCACTTAGCCTGTCTGTATCTCCTTGAAGCCTCCTTGCATCCTCCTCACAACTTACATTCCCACCCAGCTTTGTATCATCAGCAAACTTGGATATATTGCTATTGGTCCCCTAATCCAAATCATTGATGTAGATTGAGAATAGCTGAGGCCCAAGCACTGATTCTTGCGGTACCCCACTAGTTACAACCTGCCAACTCGAAAATGACCCGTTTATTGCTACTCTCTGTTTTCTGTCCGTTAACCAATCCTCAACCCATGCTAGTGTATTACCCCTAATCCCATGAACCCTAATTTTGTTTAATAACCTCTTGTGTGGCCCTTATCGAATGCCTTCTGAAAATCCAAATCCACCACATCTACTGGCTCCCCCTGGATAGTATTCCATCACACTCCTGACTTGTGCCTTGTAGATGGTGGAAAGGATTTGGGGAGTCAGGAGGTGATACACTCGCCGCAGAATACCCAGCCTTGACCTGCTCTGTTAGCCACAGTATTTATCTGGCTGGTCCAGTTAAGATTCTGGTCAATGGTGACACACAGGATATTGATGATGGCGGATTTGGCGTTGCTAATCCCATTTAATGTCAAGGGGATGTGGCTCTTGTTGGAGATAGTTATTGCCTGCCACTTATCAGCCCAAGCCTGAACGTCGTCCAGGTCTTGCTGCATGCGGTCATGGGCAGCTTCATTATCTGTGGAGTTGTGAATGGCGCTGAACACTGTGCAGTCATCAGTGAACATCCCAATTTCTGACCTTATGATGAATGGAAGGTCATTGATGACGTAGCTGAAGATGGTTGGGCCGAGGAAACTGCCCTGATGTACTGCTGCAGCGATGTCCTGGGGCTGTGATGATTGACCTCCAAAAACCACAACCCTCTTCTGTTGTGCCGGGTATGACTTGAGCCAGTGGAGAGTTTTCCCACTGCTTTCCATTGCCACAATTTTACTGGGGCTCCTTGATGAAACACTCAGTTCAATGCTGCCTTGATGTCAAGGGCAGTCACTCTCTCCTCACGTCTGGAATTCAGCTCCTTTGTCCATGTTTGGACCAATGCTGTAATGAGGTCTGGAGCCGAGTGGTCCTGGCGGAACTCAAACTGGGCATCAGTGAGAAGGTTATTAGTGAGTAAGTGCCACATAATAGCACTGTCGACGGCACCTTTCATCACTTTGCTCATTTCACCAGTCTGCCTATGTCCTCCTGAAGCCTACTACTATCCCGCTCTGTGTGTGTGTGTGTGTGTGTGTGTGTGTGTATGTATGTATATGTGTATATATATAAATGTCTATATCATTAATATATATCAAAAAGAGCAGTGGTCCGAATAGCGACCCCTGGGGGACACCACTGTACACTTCCCTCCAGTCTGAACAACAACCGTTCACCACTACTCTCGGTTTTCTGTCCCTTAGCCAATGTCAGATCCCCACTGCCACTGTCCCTTTGGTCCTATCAAGTCTATTCAATTGTACTTCATCAAATGCATTTTGGATGTCCATATACACAACATCAACCGCACTACCCTCATCAACCCTCTCCGTTACTTCATCAAAGAATTTAATCAAGTTTGTCAGACACACTTTGCCGTTAACATATCCGTGCTGGTTGTCATTTATTAATCCAAGTTTTTTCCAAAGACAGATACTTTTCTCTGTGAATATGGCCTCTAGAAGTTTCCCCACGACTGACGTTAGGCTGCCTGGCCTGCAGTTACAGGGTTTATCCCTCTCTTTTTTTAAACAGGGTGTAACATTTGCAACCCTCCTGTCCTCTGGCACCACTCCCATATCCGAGGAGATTGAAATACTCTGACCAGAGCCTGCGCTATTTCCACCATTCCTTCCCTCAGCAATCCTCATACATCCCATCCAGACCGGGTAAATGTTCTACTTTACTGTGGTATAAAAAGTGTTGGATTGAAAGGGGTTAACTGAAGATGTTTGTTCAGTGAGTGTAATTAACGTCAGTCTCCACGGGTTAACTGAAGTTGTTTGTTTAGTGACTGTAATTAATGTCAGTCTCCATGGACTCTAATTGTATCAGTGCAGGGTTTCCCTCTTCTATTAATAAGGGACTCCTTTCAATGTGTTATCCATAGTGTCAGTGAGAGCATCACCTCCGGCACTGACAGGGATCAGCGCGCTGCTCCACAGAGAGGGAGACGGAATCTGAGAACAGTAGATTGGAATGCTGCAACAATGGATCAGAATCTGAGAACAGTAGATTGGAATGTTACAACAATGGGCAGGAGTTTCAGCTGGCAGTTTGACTATCTTTCAGAACATTATGATTGGATTTCATTGGACGTTCGGATAGAGTTGGCATTTCAGGTTATTCAATACATTTACTATCCCCTCCTTGCTGCTGTTGGTGTTCCTGGTAAGTCTCTCTATCCAGCTATTCTGTTAACCATGTTTTACTGTATTACTGTTCGTGTCATTTACTCTCCCCTCCTTGGTGCGATTGTTGTTCAAGGTAAGTCTCTCTATCCAGCTATTAAATCTGCAAACCTTTGCTAACTGTATTACTATTCTTCATTCTTTGCTGCTGTTGGTGTCCTTGATAAGTCTCTATATCCAGAAATTGGGTCTGTAAACCACGTTTCACTGAATTACTGTTTTTGTCATTTAAATCTTGGGAAGAGCGAAGCCATTGTCTTCGGTCCTCGTCACAAACTCCATTCTCCATCTACCGATTCAGTCCCCTCCCTGGTCAATGTCTGAGGCTGAACCAGGCTGTTTGCAAACTCTGCGATCTCTTTATCCCTGAGCTGAGTTCCGAACTCATATCTTCTGAATCACCAGTCCTGCCGACTGCCACCCCCAAAATTACACCCATCTCCACTCCACCTCAGCCCTTCCGCTGCATAAACCCTCATCCGTACCTTTGTTAAATCCAGACTCGACTATTCCAATGCTCTCCTGGCCGGCCTCGCAGTAACAAGCCTCCGTAAACTAGAGCTCATCCAAAACTCTGCTGCCCCTATCCTAACACACATCATGTCCCGTTCACCCATCACCCCTGTGATCACTGACCAACATTGGCTGCCGATCCGGCAACAACTCGATTTAAATATTCTCCTCCTCATGTTCAAATCCCACCATGGCCTCACCCCTGCAATTAGTCCCATTCCCTTGCTCTTTTCCCATTGTCCTGCAAATTGTTCCCCTTCAGGTATTTATCCAATTCCCCTTTTAAAGTTAATTTCTTTCCCTCTGTACCTCTCCCTGTCTTTCAGTCTCTATTTTTATTTCTCTCTTTCTCCCTTTATCTCTCTCTACCCCTCTTCTCTCTCACTCTGTGCTCTCTCTCCCTCTTCTCTCTCTCTCTGTCTCTTGCTCATAGAATCATAGAACGGTACATCACAAACAGAGACCATTCGGCCCATCGTGTCCGTGCCGTCTCTTTGAAAGAGTTATCAATTCAGTCCTACTCTTTAATCAGAGACCCATAAAAAATTCCCCTTCATCTAATTACCCCATTCCCTTTCGAAAGTTACTATTGAATCTGCTTCCACCACGTTCTCACTCAGTGCATTCTAGATCAAAACTCACTGCGTAAAGAAAATTCTCATCCATCCTCTGGTTCTTTTGACAATTACATTAAATTTGTTTCCTCTGGTTACTCACCATTCTGCCTCTGGAAACCGACTTACTTACTCTATCAAAACCCATTACAATCTGGAATATCTATATTAAATCTTCCCTAATGGAAAAGTACAAAGAAAGACCAGGTTTAAAAGTTTTCAATTGGGGAAAGGCCAAATTTACTCAGCTGAGTTGTAATTTAGGAAAAGTGGACTGGAAACAGCTTCTTAATTGGAAATCAGTGCAGAGCCGTGGGAAGCATTCAACGAGGAGATAGTGAGGGCTCAGAGCAAATATGTTCCCACAAAGATAAAGGATGGGACTTCCAAATCTAGAGTCCCCTGGATGTCAAGGGGAATACAGGGTAGGATAAGGGAACAAAAAGGGAAGCTTTCGTCAGATACCGAGAGCTCAATACTACAGAAAGCCTAGAGGGGTATAGAAAGTGCAGGGGTGAAATTAAAAAGGAAATTAGGAAAGCAAAGAGATGGCATGAAAAAATATTGGCAAGGAAAATCAAGGAAAACCCAAAGATATTTTATACATACATCAAGAGCAAGAGGATAACTAAGGAAAGAGTCTGGCCTATTATAGACCAAAAAGTTAATCTGTGTGTAGAGGCGGAAGACGTGGATATGGTTCTTAATAAATACTTTGTGTCTGTCTGCACAGAAGAGTGAGACGATGCAGACATTGTAGTTAAGGAGGAGCAGTGTGAAATATTAGATGAGACAAAGATAGTGAGAGAGGAAACATTAAGGTGTTTAGCATCTTTGAAAGTAGATAAATCACGAGGCTCGGATGAAATGTATCCCAGGCTTTTAAGGGAGGAAATAGCGGAGGCTCAGACCATCATTTTCCAATCCTCTCTGGCTACAGGCATGATGCCAGAGGACTGGAGGACTGCTAACGTTGTACCATTGTTTAAAAAGGGAGAAAGGGATAGACCGAGTAATTACAGGGCAGTCAGTCTAACCTTGATTGTGGAAAAAAATATTGAATAATTCTGAGGGGCAGTATAAATCGGCATTTAGAAAGGCTCAGATTAATCAAGGACAGTCAGCATGGTAATGTTAAGGGAAGGTCGTGTCTGAGTAACTGGATTGAATTTTGTGAGGAGGTAATGAGGAGGGTCGATGAGGGGAGTGCATTTGATGTAGTCCACGTAGATATTAGTAAGGCCTTTGACAAGTTCCCACATGACAGGTTGGTCATTGGATCCAAGGGAAAGTGGCAAGTTGGATCCAAAATTGGCTCAGTGGCAGGAAGCAAAGGTCGTAATGGTCAACGGGTGTTCTTTGTGACTGGAAGGTTGTTTCCAGTGGGGTTCCACAGGGCTCAGTACGAGGTCCCCTGCTATTTGTGGTATATATTAATGATTTACACTTCAACCTAGGGCCATGATGAAGAAATTTGCACATGATACAAAATTGGCCGTGTGGTTGATAGTGAGGAAGAAAGCTGTAGACTGCAATAAGATATCAATGGACTGGTCCGGTGGGCAGAACAGTGGCAAATTGACTTCAATTCGGAGAAGTGTGAGGTAATGGATTGGTGGAGGACTAAAAAAGAGGGCATACACAATAAATGGTAGGATACTGAGAGGTGCAGTGGAACAGAGGGAACTTGGAGTACATTTCCACATATCTATAAATATATCAGGACATATAGATAGGGTGGTTAAGAAGGCATGTGGGATACGTTGCTTTATTAGCCGAGGCATAGGATATAAAAGCAGGGAGGTTATGTTAGAACTGTATAAAACACTAGTTAGGCCACTGCTAGAATACTGTGTAAAGTTCTGGTCACCACATTGCAGGAACGATGTGATTGCATGAGAGACATTATAGAGGAGATTTACGTGGATGTTGCCAGGACTGGATAATTTTAGCTATGAGGAAAGATTGGATAGCCTGGGGTTGTTTACTTTGGAACAGAGGAGGCTGAGGGAAGATTTAATTGAGGTGTATAAAATTATGAGAGGCCTAGCTAGAGTCAATAGGGAGGAACTATTTGCCCTGACAGGGAGGTCAATAACCGGGGGTCATAGATTTAAATTAATTGGTAGAAGGATTAGAGGGGAGATGGGGAGAAATGTTTTCACCCAGAGGGGTGTGGGGGTCTGAAACTCACGGCCTGAAAGTGTGGTCGAGGCAGAAACCCTCATCACGTTTAAAACGTACTTGGATATGCACTTGAAATGCTGTTAACCTACAGGGCTAAGGACCAAGAGCTAGAAAGTGGGATTAGGGTGCAGAGCTTTATTTCGACCACAGATGACACAATGGGCCAAATGGCCTGCTTCTGTGCCGTAAATTTCGATGATTCTGCGATTCTGTGATTCTCAACCTTCGCTGCTCTCAAATGAACAATCCCAGCTTCTTCTGTCTCTCCACGTAATTCAAGTCCCAGATCCCTGGTGCCATACCGATAAATCTCCTCTACACCTTCTCTCATCCTTGACATGCTTGCCAAAGTGTGGTGCTCCGAATTGGACACAATACTCCAGCTGGGGTCTAACCAATGATTTTTAAAAGGTTAGCATTTCTACCTGGATTTTGTTACTCTGTGACTCTGTTTGTAAAGCCAAGGACTCCGTCTGCTTTAACAGCCATCGCTACAGGACCATTCACCCAGGCTTTTTAAAGAGACAGGACCAGTCACACAGGCTTTTTAAAGAGACAGGTCCAGTCACAACGGTCTTTTAGAGAGACAGGGCAGTCACACAGGCTTTTAAAAGAGACAGGGCCAGTCACACAGGCTTTTGAAGAGACAGGACCAGTCACACAGGCTTTTTCAAGAGACAGGACCATTCACACAGGCTTTTTAAAGAGACAGGACCAGTCACGCAGGCATTTTAGAGAGACCGGGCAGTCACACAGGCTTTTAAAAGAGACAGGACTAGTCACACAGGCTTTCTCAGGAGACAGGACCAGTCACTCAGGCTTTCGAAAGAGACAGCACCAGTCACAGGATTTTTGAAGAGACAGGACCATTCACACAGGCTTTTTAATGGAGACAGGAACAGTCACACAGGCTTTTTAAAGACACAGGCCCAGTCACAGCGGCTTTTTATAGAGACAGGACCAGTCACAGCGGCTTTTTATAGAGACAGGATCAGTCACACAGGCTTTTTAAAGAGACAGGACCAGTCACACAGGCTTTTTGAAGAGACAGGACCGTTTACACAGGCTTTTTGAAGAGACAGGACCATTCACATAGGCTTTTTGAAGAGACAGGACCAGTCACACAGGCTTTTTGAAGAGACAGGACCATTCACACAGGCTTTTTGAAGAGACAGGACCATTTACACATGCTTTTTGAAGAGACAGGATCATTCACACAGGCTTTTTGAAGAGACAGGACCAGTCATACAGGCTTTCTAAAGAGACAGGGCCACTCACACAGGCTTTTTAAAGAGACAGGTACAGTCACACATGCTTTTTAAAGAGACAGGATCAGTCACGCAGGCTTTTTAGAGAGACAGGACCAGTCACAACGGCTTTTTATAGAGACAGGACGAGTCACATAGGCTTTTAGAGAGACAGGGCCAGACAGACAGGCTTTTTAAAGAGACAGGTCCATTCACACAGGCTTTTTGAAGAGACAGGACAAGTCACGCAGGCTTTTTAGAGAGACAGGACCAGTCACAACGGCTTTTTATAGAGACAGGACGAGTCACATAGGCTTTTAGAGAGACAGGGCCAGACAGACAGGCTTTTTGAAGAGACAGGACAAGTCACGCAGGCTTTTTAGAGAGACAGGACCAGTCACACAGCCTTTTTAAAGAGACAGGTCCAGTCACACAGGCTTTTTGAAGAGACAGGACAAGTCACGCAGGCTTTTTAGAGAGACAGGACCAGTCACACAGGCTTTTTGAAGATAAAGGACCACACACACATGCTTTTAAAAGAGACAGGACCATTCACACAGGCTTTTTAAAGAAACAGGACCAGTCACACATGCTTTTTAAAGAGACAGGACCAGTCACACAGGCTTTTTGAAGAGACAGGACCATTCACACAGGCTTTTTAAAGAGACAGGGCCACTCACACAGGCTTTTTAAAGAGACAGGGCCAGACAGACAGGCTTTTTGAAGAGACAGGACAAGTCACGCAGGCTTTTTAGAGAGACAGGACCAGTCACACAGGCTTTTTAAAGAGACAGGTCCAGTCACACAGGCTTTTTGAAGAGACAGGACAAGTCACGCAGGCTTTTTAGAGAGACAGGACCAGTCACACAGGCTTTTTGAAGAGAAAGGACCACTCACACATGCTTTTAAAAGAGACAGGACCATTCACACAGGCTTTTTAAAGAAACAGGACCAGTCACACATGCTTTTTAAAGAGACAGGACCAGTCACACAGGCTTTTTGAAGAGACAGGACCATTCACACAGGCTTTTTAAAGAGACAGGGCCACTCACACAGGCTTTTTAAAGAGACAGGGCCAGACAGACAGGCTTTTTGAAGAGACAGGACAAGTCACGCAGGCTTTTTAGAGAGACAGGAACAGTCACACAGGCTTTTTGAAGAGACAGGTCCAGTCACGCAGGCATTTTAAAGAGACAGCACCAGTCACACAGGCTTTTTCAAGAGACAGGACCAACCACACAGGCTTTTTAAAGAGACAGCACCAGTCACACAGGCTTTTTAGAGAGACAGGGCAGTCACACATGCTTTTAAAAGAGAGAGGACCATTCACACAGGCTTTTTAAAGAAACAGGACCAGTCACACAGGCTTTTTAAAGAGACAGGGCCACTCACACACTCTTTTTAAAGAGACATGACCAGTCATACAGGCTTTCTAAAGAGACAGGGCCACTCACGCAGGCTTTTTAAAGAGACAGGACCAGTCACGCAGGCTTTTTAGAGAGACAGGACCAGTCACAACGGCTTTTTATAGAGACAGGACGAGTCACACAGGCTTTGAGAGACAGGGCAGTCACACAAGCTTTTTGAAGAGACAAGCCCAGTCACATCGGCTTTTTGAAGAGACAGGACCAGTCACAAAAGGCTTTTTAAAGACACAGGACCAGTCACACAGGCTTTCTATAGAGACATGACAAGACACACAGGCTTTCTAATGAAACAGGGCCACTCACACAGGATATTTAAAGAGACAGGACCAGTCACACAGGCTTTTTAAAGAGACAGGGCCAGTCACACAGGCTTTCTAATGAAACAGGGCCACTCACACAGGCTTTTTAAAGAGACAGGACCAGTCACACAGGCTTTTTGAAGAGACAGCTCCAGTCACGCAGGCATTTTAAAGAGACAGCACCAGTCACACAGGCTTTTAGAGAGACAGGACCAGTCACACAGGCTTTTTCAAGAGACAGGGCCACTCACACAGGCTTTCGAAATTGACAGAACCACTCACACAGGCTTTTTGAAGAGACAGGACCAGTCACACAGGCTTTTTGAAGAGACAGGACCAGTCACACAGGCTTTTTAAAGAGACAGGACCAGTCACACATGCTTTCTATGGAGACAGGACCATTCACACAGGCTTTCTAAAGAGACAAGACCAGTCACACAGGCTCTTTCAAGAGACAGGACCAGTCACACAGGCTTTTTAAAGAGACAGGACCAGTAACACAGGCTTTTTGTAGAGACAGGATCAGTCACAGAGGCTTTTGAATAGACAGGACAAGTCACACAGGCTTTTGGAAGAGACAGCACCAGTCACACAGGCTTTTTAAAGAGATAGGACCAGTCACACAGTCTTTTTAAAGAGGCAGGACCAGTCACACAGGCTTTTTAAAGAGACAGGACGAGTCACACAGTCTTTTTGAAGAGACAGGCTTTTTCACACAGGCTTTTTAAAGAGACAGGTCCAGTCACACTGGCTTTTTAAAGAGCAAGGACCAGTCATACAGGCTTTCTTATGAGACAGAACCAGTCACACGGGCTTTTTAATGAGACAGGACCAGTCACATAGGCTTGCTATAGAGACAGGACCAGTCACACAGGCTTTTTAAAGAGACAGGACCATTCACACAGGCTTTTTGAAGAGACAGGACCAGTCACACAGGCTTTTTGAAGAGACAGGATTTTTCACACAGGCTTTTTAAAGTGACAGGACCAGTCACACAGCCTTTTTAAAGATTCAAATCGCTGCAAACAAATTGACCTGATGTAGTAGCCACGGCATTTATGTGGCTGGTGCAGTTGAGTTTCTGATCAATGTCGATCCTTAGGATTTTGATGTTGCAGGATTCGGTGATGTAAATGCCGTTGACTGTCAAGTGGAGGTGGTTAGACTCCCTCTTCTTGGAGGTGGTCATCGTCTGCCACTTGTGTGGAGAAAATTTACCATAATGAAACCAGGGATGAGGGATTTCAGTTATGTGGGGAGACGAGAGAAGCTGGGATTTTTCTCCTTATAGCAGAGAAGGTTAGGGGGAGATTGAATAGAAGTGTTCAAAATGATGAGGGGTTTTCATACAATAAGAAAGGAGAAACTGTTTGCACTCCTTGCCATGTCATTACCAAAAGGGCACAGATATAAGATAATTGGTAAATGAAACGGGGCAGATGAGAAGAACTTTGGTCACACAGTGAGTTTTTATGTCTGGAATGAACTCGGAAGGTCTGGTGGGAGCAGATTCAATCGGCTCAGCTCATAGCACTCTCGGCTCTGTGTTAGAAGGTTGTGGGTTCAAGTCCCACTCCAGCGACATGATACAGAAATCTAGGCTCACACGCCACTGCAGTACTGAGGAAGCGCTGCAGTGTTGGAGGGGCAGTACTGGGGGAGTACTGCACAGTCAGAGGGGCATTACTGAGGGAGTACTGCAGTGTTGGAGGGGCAGTACTGAGGGAGCACTGCACAGTCAGAGGGGCATTACTGAGGGAACACTGCACTGTCGGAGGGGCAGTACTGAGGAAGTGCTGCAGTGTTGGAGGGGCAGTACTGGGGGAGTACTGCACAGTCAGAGGGGCATTACTGAGGGAGCACTGCACTGTCAGAGAGGCCGTCTTTCGGAAGAGACGTTAAAACGAGGCCCCGTCTGTTCTCTAAGGTGGAGGTGAAAGATCCCATGGAATTATATTGAAGAGCAGCAGAGTTAACCCAATATTTATCTCAATCAACATCACTAAAGCAGATTATGTGGTCATTATCACATTGCTGTTTGTGGGAGCTTGCTGTGCGCAAATTGGGTGCCGCGTTTCATACATTACAACAGTGACTACACTTCAAAAGTACTTCATTGGCTGTAAAGCGCTTTGGTACATCCCAGGGTTGTGAAAAGCGCTATATCAATGCAATTCTTTCTTTCTTAACGGTAACTTCCAAAAGGTAATTGGATATCTGCTTGAAAAGGAGAAATTTTCAGGGGTATGTGGAAACTGTTTAAATGTTCATTACCATTCACGACAGAATATGACAGCTTTGAAATAATTTGATCTGTTTGTTGTTGGATCGCTTGGCTCTGTCTAATTTCATTCCATTGATCACCATGGTAGATGCACATGATATGATGGACGGTGTCCTCAGGGTGAAGGCGAGACTTATTCTCTACAAATATTGTGCAGTGGTCAGTCCTACCAATATAGACAGATGCATATGCGATAAGTAGATTGGTGAGGACGAGGTCAAGCAGGCTAATCTCTCATCTTGGTTCACCCACCACCTGCTGCAATCCCAGTCTGGCAGCTGTGTTCTTCAGGGCTCGGTTAATGATGGTACTTCCGAGATGGATATTGAAGTTTCCCCCTCCCGACCCAGAGTATAATTTGCGCCCTTTCTGCTCTCGGTGCTCCCATCAACTGGTGTTCAGCATGAAGATGTGCCGATTCATCAGCTGAGGGAGGGCGGTAGGTGGTAATCAGCAGGAAGTTACCTTGCCTATGTCTGACTGGAAGCCATCAGACTTCATTATATGCATAGGCAATGCTGAGGACTCACAGGGTTTCTCCCTCCCGACTGTGCCCCCACCTCTTGTGGGGCTGTGCAGAGCCTGGGATGGTGATGGAGGATTCGGGAATGTTGACTGATAGTTATGATTCTGTGAGTATGAATATCCGAGAATACAATGTTTCCAGAGAGTTTATGGAGTATTAAGGTGGTTACATGGTATTTATCTCAGCGGTTAATATTTTAAGCGTTTTCCTTTTATTCCTTGGTATCAACCCTTTGCTCCTTTTAATTATTATAACCCTCGGTCAAAAACCATGACATGTTTGTCTGGGTAAACTCAATCTTTAGAAACATGTTGTTCTTGTTCTTGTTCTAGTTTCAGGCAATTGAGAAATGAACTGGGAATCAAATTCCTGGATTGAGTCGGGAGCAGTGTAATGTAGGCAACCCTGGGAACGAAATTCCTGGATTGAGGTGGGAGCAGTGTAATCTAGGCAGCACTGGGACTGAAATTCCTGGATTGAGGTGGGAGCAGTGTATTCTAGGCTGTCCTGGGAATCACATTCCTGGATTGAGGTGGGAGCAGTGTAATCGAGGCAGCCCTGGGAATCACATTCCTGGATTGAGGTGGGAGCAGTGTAATCTAGGCGGCCCTGGGAATCACATTCCTGGATTAAGGTGGGAGCAGTGTAATCTAGGCAGCCCTGGGAATCACATTCCTGGATTGAGGCGGGAGCAGTGTAATCTGGGCTGTCCCTGCGAATGAAATTCCTGGACTGAGGCGGGAGCAGTGTAATCTAGGCTGTCCTGGGAATGAAATTCCTGGACTGAGGCGGGAGCAATGTAATCTAGGCAGCCCTGGGAATGAAATTCCTAGACTGAGGCGGGAGCAGTTTAATCCAGGCTGTCCTGGGAATGAAATTCCTGGACTGAGGTGGGAGCAGTGTAATCTGGGCAGCCCTGGGAATGAAATTCCTGGACTGAGGTGGGAGCAGTGTAATTTAGGCTGTCCTGGGAATCACATTCCTGGATTGGGGTGGGAGCAGTGTAATCTAGGCAGCCCTGGGAATGAAATTCCTAGATTGAGGTGGGAGCAGTGTAATCTAGGCGGTCCTGGGAATCACATTCCTGGATTGGGGTGGGAGCAGTGTAATCTAGGCAGCCCTGGGAATGAAATTCCTGGACTGAGGTGGGAGCAGTGTAATCTAGGTGGTCCTGGGAATCACATTCATGGATTGGGGTGGGAGCAGTGTAATCTAGGCAGCCCTGGGAATGAAATTCCTGGATTGAGTTGGGAGCAGTGTAATCTAGGCAGCCCTGGGAATCACATTCCTGGATTGAGGAGGGAGCAGTGTAATGGTACCTCTATTGTTTGTTAACTCTAACCAAATAGATTCTGTCCTTGACCCCTCGAAGACATCCTCTTTCTTCAGCACTAATATTCTACTTAATCAATACTGTTAATCCACCTCCTTTCTTTCCCTCCCTATCTTTCCCGAACATCTTATATCCAGGAATATTTAGTACCCAATCCTGCCCTTTTTGAGCCAGGTCTCTGTTATCGTCACGACATCATTTTCCTATGTGGCTATTTGCGCCTGCAGCTCACCCACCTTATTGACCACGCTTCGTGCGTTTACACACATGCTCTGTAAACCCATCTGACAGTGTCAGCTGTGGCTCAGTAGGTAGCACACTCGCCTCTCAGTCAGAGGTTGTGGGTTCCAAGCTCCAGGGACTTGAGCCCATAAATCTAGGCTGACACTCCCGTGCAGTACTGAGGGAGTGCTGCACTGTTGGAGGTGCCGTCTTTCGGATGAGATGTTAAACTGCTCTCTCAGGTGGACGTAAAAGATCCCGTTGCACTAGTTCGATGAAGAGTAGTGAAGTTTTCCCTGGTGTCCTGGCCAATAATTATCGCTCAATCAACATAACAAAAACTATTAATCTGGGCATTATCACATTGCTGTTTGTGGGAGCTTGCTGTGCGCAAATTGGCTGCCGCGTTTCTCACCTGACAACAGTGACTACACTTCAAAAGTATTCATTGGCTGTAAAACGCTTCGAGACGTCCGGTGGTCGTGAAAGGCGCTATATAAATGTAAGTCTTTCTTTCTCTTTTATCTTAGACCTTACAATAGCAAAATACTGCGGATGCTGGAAATCTGAAATAACAACAAAAAATGCTGGAAACACTCAGCAGGTCAGGCAGCATCCGTGGAGAGAAACAGAGTTAGCGTTTCAGGTCTGTGACCCTTCGGCAGAACTGGAAAAAGTTAGAGATGTAACAGATTGTAAGCAGGTGTAGGGGCAGGGTAAGGGGAGAGGGAGGAATGAACAAAAGAGATGGTCTGTGATAGGGTGGAAGGCAGGAGAGGTTAAATGTTGCAAATGGGAATGGCAGAATCATTGGCTGTAAAAGGCTTCTATAGGCCACCAACTAGTGGGAAGGAAATAGAGGAGCAAATTTGCAGGGAAATTGCAGAGAGGTGGAAGAAATATAGAGTGGTAATAATGGGGGACTTCAGTTATCCTAATATAGACTGAGATAGTAATCGTATAAAGGGAAGAGAGGGGACAGAATTTCCTTTGTGAGTTCAAGAGAACTTTCTTGATTGGTGCATTTCTGGCCCAAAGAGGAAGGAGGCATTGCTGGATCTGGTTCTGGGGAATGAGGTAGGTGAAGTGGAGAAGATTTCAGTAAGGGAGCATTCAGGGAACGGTGATCGTAGTATCATGAGGTTTATATTAGCTATGGAAAAGGACGAGGAGCAATCTAGAGTAAAAATACTTAATTGGAGGAGGGCCAATTTCAGTGGTTTGAGAACCAAGCTGGCTTGGGTAAAAGGAATCAAAGATTGGCAGGCAAAACTGTCATTGAACAATGGGCTGCCTTTAAAGAAGAGATGATTCAGGTACAATCGAGGTACATTCCCACGAGGGGGAAAGGTAGGGCAACCAAAGCCAGAGCTCCCTGGATGACGAAAGAGATAGTGGAAGATAGAGAGTAAGAGGAAGCAGAGAAATGGGGCGTATGACAGATGTCAAGTTCAGAATACAAGTGAGAACCAGGCTGAATATAGAAAGTTCAGGGAGGAAGTGAAAAAGGAAATAAGAGGGGCAAAGAGAGAGTATTAGAATAGATTGTCAGCTAACATAAAATGGAATCCAAAAGTCTTCTTTTGGCATATAAATACTAAACGGGCAGTAAGAGGAGGGGTGGGGCCGATTAAGGGCCAAAAAGGAGACCTACGAATGGAGGCAGAGGGCATGGCTGAGATAGTAAATGAATACTTTGCATCTGTCTTTAGCAAGGAAGAATCTGCTGCCAAAGTCATAGTGAAAGAGGAGGTAGTTGAGTAAAGTGCTGTGATGACAATGGTTCAATGAGTCTGTTTGTTCAATGACTGTAATTAATGCCAGTTACAGTGAGGCCTAATGATGTCACTCGGGGATTTCCCTCTGCTCTAAATAAGGAGCTCCCTTCACTGTGTCACCTCACACAGTCAGCGCGCTGCCCCCAGCACAAAGACCACCAGACACTCACAGAAGGGAAGGCATAGATTGGGGTGAAGTGCTTAGGATATTAGGAATATGTTATGATATACAAAATATGTACTATCCCCTCCTCACTGCTGTCGGCGTTCCTAGTAAGGATCTATGTCCAGTTATTAATTCAAAATAATGGAGAGGCCCAGAGAAAGAGCTAGGGGCTTGAGCGACGAGGCTTTGGTGGTTCTGGTTGGCGCTGTGGAACGGCGATGGGCAGTGTTGTTCCCTGTGAGGCACAGGAGGCCATTGCCCCGGGAGTTTTGAAGAGTGTGGAGGGAGGTGGCTCAGCACATCTCCCCGAGGGGCCTGGTGCCCAGGACCCACACCCAATGTCAGAAGTTGTTCAACGAGCTCACTCGGGTGGTCAGGGTGAGTACTTGCTTTTCCAAACCTCTACATCCCTCCATCTCAACTTCACTCTGTGCCCAGAGGGTTTACAAACCCAAATGCCCAACATTCATTCAAACCTATGGCCATTTCATAAAACACACATCCACATCCCACACCTTGCACACATTAACCGCTATTCAACAAGATACACTACAGCAACTCACCAAGGCTTCTTCGGCAGCACCTCCCAAACCCGCGACCTCTTCCACCTGGAAGGACAAGGGCAGGCGCATGGGAACACCACCACCTTCAAGTTCCCCTCCAATGCACACACCATCCTGACTTAGAAGTATATCGCCGATCCTTCATCATCGCTGGGTCAAAATCCTGTAACTCCCTACTTAACAGCAATATGGGAGTACCTTCACCACACAGACTGCAGCGGTTCAAGAAGGCAGCTCACCACCACCTTCTCAAGGGCAACTAGGGATGGGCAATAAATGCTAACCATGCCAGCGAAGCCCACATCCCATAAACGAATAAAAATATACTATGGGAGGCACATCTGCCAAACACATGGCTGCACATAATAACGGCTATTCAACTGTGGTAGGCACATCTGCCAAGCACATGGCTGCACACAGTAATGGCTATTCAACTATAATAGGCATATCTGCCAAACACATGTCTGCACACAGTAATGGCTATTCAACTATGGGAGGCAAATCTGCCAAACACATGGCTGCACACAGTAATGGCTATTCAACTAAAATAGGCATATCTGCCAAACACATGTCTGCACACAGTAGTGGCTATTCAACTATGATAGGCACCTCTGCCAAACACATGGCTGCACACAGTAATGGCTATTCAACTATGAAAGGCACCTCTGCCAAACACATGTCTGCACACAGTAATGGCTATTCAACTATGGTAGGCACCTCTGCCAAACACATGGCTGCACACAGTAATGGCTATTCAACTATGATAGGCACCTCTGCCAAACACATGGCTGCACACAGTAATGGCTATTCAACTATGGTAGGCACCTCTGCCAAACACATGTCTGCACACAGTAATGGCTATTCAACTATGGTAGGCACCTCTGCCAAACACATGGCTGCACACAGTAATGGCTATTCAACTATGGTAGGCACCTCTGCCAAACACATGTCTGCACACAGTAATGGCTATTCAACTATGGTAGGCACCTCTGCCAAACACATGGCTGCACACAGTAATGGCTATTCAACTATGGTAGGCACATCTGCCAAACACATGGCTGCACACAGTAATGGCTATTCAACTATGGTAGGCACCTCTGCCAAACACATGTCTGCACACAGTAATGGCTATTCAACTATGGTAGGCACCTCTGCCAAACACATGGCTGCACACAGTAATGGCTATTCAACTATTTGTTGACAGTTTTCCCGCTCATCTCCATGTTGTGAGAACGAGTTTTGTTAGTTCATGAATTGTTGTGTTTGTTTCAATTTATTTGTCCTGAATAAATGACACAGAGTTGGTAACACAACTAATTTTTTTAATTGTTACTTTACATCTTTTCTGATTTGACTCATTGCAGCTTTGTCCAGCAATAGGGTGTGCGGGATGCTTTCAATGATGTGCTTCTTCATCACAGAAGCCATCTTCTCAGTAAGGGGTTAGAATCGGTGTCTTATGAGCCGTTCACGGACGGCCCTTTCAGTGGCAACATTGTGCACCTCCCTCCCACGTTGGTGCTGCTGATCCTCCTCCTCCTCCTCCTCCTCCTCCTCATCCTCCTCCGCCTCTCCCTCTTGCTCCTCCTCCTCAGGGGGTGCACCAATCCCTGGTGGCAATGGTTGGGTCCTCATGATTGCAATGTTATAAAGCATGCAGCACACAACAATCAAGAGGGAGACTCGCTCGGGAGAGTATTGCAGGGCTCCTCCTGAGTGATCTAGAAAGCGGAACCGTTGTTTCAAGACGCCGAACGCCTGCTCTATCATGTTCCTGGTGGCGCTATGGCTCTTATTGTATTGCAGTTCGACAGGGGTGTTGGGGTTATGGATCGGTGTCTTCAGCCAGGTGCAGAGTGGATAACCCTTGTCTCCGAGGAGCCATCCACTAGGTTGACATGGTGGTTGGAAGATGTGTGCAGAATAAAAGCATTGTGGCTGCTCCCAGGATAGCGGGCATTAATGGCGAGTATGAGCTGTCTGTGGTCACACACCCTCTGGTCACGTTTGCCACTCTCTCTCTTTCTGCGCCTCTGCTGCCTCCGAAGGTGAAGCTGGACGTCGACGCCCCAAGTTAGTACAGCCCCCTTCGAAGCTTATTAATATCGTTAGAAGGAAGGTGAAATAAAGATGAACCTCCAAATTGGTGCTCAGGACCCAAAACTCCTTCGGTGAGCGTCGAATCTCTCCAGACGTCTCTCAACCTGCATCTAACAAAAATTTCGCCGACAAGAAACGGCAGGAGGCAACCGCCTTTAAATAGCGCTCCCTCAGCCCCTTCCCGACTTGAAAACATTCCCCATCTACGTGTCGTTCCTAGCGGCAGGGGCTAAGGCAGGGCACGCGACTCAATTTTCAGTCCGGGGCGCTACCAGGGCATTGCACGCTCGACTGATGTCACGATCTGCAGGCGCAGGAGATCGTGGCGGCAGTGTTTAGTGCCAGCGCAAAATGACTGGTCAATTTCGTGAGCCGCGCTAAAATAGCAGCGCTCGGGGGCTAAGCTCCTATCGCCCCGTTACCCCACCCCCCCCGAAGGTGCTCAGGGGAGGTGCTAACCAACCGACGTTTCCCCCCATGATTATCTGTGTTTCTCTCTCTGTCGTTCCCCATCCCATCCGCGCTGCTGTCAGCTATTGATTCTGAAGGTGAATTCGTGTTACCAAGATTCAAATGTTCAACTCAAGTAAATTTATTAGAGGTGACTCTTTATTGAACGAATTTCAGTCTGTTACCGACACTGAACATTTGTATCAGATCAGAAGAATGCTGTCTTGGTTTAGGAGACTTTTCATCTAATGGCGAAAGGCCATCGACCTGAAACGTTAACTCTGTTTCTCTCTCTCTCCACAGATGCTGCCTGACCCGCTGAGTATTTCCAACATTTTCTGTTTTCATTTCAGATTTCCAGTATCCGCAGTATTTTGTGTTTCTTTTCACCTAATGCTTGGTATGGTTACTTACAGAGTTACACGAACAAATCCTGTCAGATCACATCCACATCTTTAAATGTCTGAAATATCCGCCAATCATTCAGTTCCAGTCAGTGTCTCCTTTCCCAACCTCCCCAGTTCTGCATTATTGGCACTGCTTCTGATGGTTAAAGTAGGATTACAAGGATAATTTACATGCTCACAAAACGTGCATTCAGCCAGATTTCAATACATTTCTTTCTGATCATTGTTTTGAATTTACAATTGGATCCCATGCCCGTCTGTCACAGTTCAGTGGATCGCTCAGTGAGACCCAGAGTGATTCTCTATTGCCTCCTGCTGCACTTCAGGATAAACAATCCCAGCTGATTGTAACTGAAGTACTGAGGATAAGAAAATCCTTTGATATCTTCTCGTCTAATATTATTTTCTGCACAAGTTGGAAACAACAGTTGAAAAGTTCAAGGATAAATCTCTTCCATTTGTGTTCAGATACTTCACAACAGCATTTGGCGGCACTTTGCCTGTGGGCTAATTTGTCTGATTTCGATGCTGATAAATGCATTTAGTGGGACATTACCTGGTCAATCATCACTATTTACTTTAATTCAGAGTCCATTATTTGCAATGTTACTTGGCAAATCTTCCTTTCAATGAGCTAGAATTTGTGTATTTCAACAAAAATGCAGTAAACTCAATATTCAAAACATATCTGATAGCCCAGTTATCTTTATAACTGCAGTGCACTTGTATTTATTATCTTAGCATTGTCAGATTACATCCGTACATTTTACATACAATTGCCTGTAATTATTGCATGCCAAGGTTGCAGTTTCTGTATTTTGCTGTTGCATTCATTTTCAGTTCTAAATAGAATGGATATTCTAACCAGGAGCTGGAATCCAAGCGGGATTTCTCCCTCCCTAACACGGGCACAGAAGCGAACTGCACCGCTCCAAATGCTGACTGATCCCGGGACACGAAGGCTTCCTGAGAGGGTCTGGTCCTTTGTGTCCCTGGTACCTCGGTCGGTGCTTTTGTCTGCTGGGCTAAATGTAGATCGATCATTTAATCTCTCCTTGATCAAACATCTGTTACTTTGATATTGTATTTATTCCCATTTCAGTTACTGATTCCACAATGTATTCCCGATTATTCTTACAATAAGCCCTGTATTCAGCTCCACAGGTAATAGGATTAGATTATATCATTCAATGTCGCTCGTGAGTTGCAGATTTCACCCCGAATTCCATCAAACTGCTGCTTTTGCTCCCAGCCTGATGAATAATTTCCCTGTTTATTTCCCTTCCTCACAGTTAACTTAGTGACGATTGTGATCCTGTCTCGGGGAAAGTGCGGTCTCTCCAAATGTGTCACTCGCTACCTGGTGGCCATGGCAGCGGCGGATCTACTGGTCGTTATCCTCGACCTGATATTGAGGCAAATTCCGATTGTTTATGATGAACAGTTTGATTTCGTGGAGTCTATCCCCGTGTGTAATATCCACGCCGCCCTGCTGTTCGCAGCCTCAGACTGTTCTGTCTGGTTCACCGTCACTTTCACCTTTGATCGATTTGTGGCCATTTGTTGCCAGAAGCTGAAAACTAAATATTGCACCGAGAAAACGGCGGCTGTGGTTCTGGGAACAGTGACTGTGCTGAGCGCTTTAAAGAACATCACCTGGTATTTTATGTTCACAGGTCGGTATTGGTTTCTGAACGACCCCTGGTTTTGTGAGGTCACAATGGATGTTGCGTATTCACGGGTCTGGGTAACAATCGAGCTCCTTCATTATATTCTCACCCCGTGTGTCCCATTTGTGGTGATTGTGCTGCTCAATGCTGTCACCGTCAGACACATTTTAGTGGGCAGCAGAGCCCGCAGGAGACTCCGGGGTCCCAGCAGTGGGGAGAGTCCCAGAGACCCAGAGATGGAGAGCCGCAGGAAATCCATCATTTTACTGCTTGTTATCTCCGGCAATTTCATCCTGTTATGGGCAGTGTTTATGGTGTTTTCTATATGGAGCCGGATGTTCTGGTTGGGACCTGTGTCTGTATCTCTACCGTATTATGTTATGGAACTGGGATTCATGCTGCAGCTGCTGAGTTGCTGCACAAACACTGGGATTTACGCCGTGACACAGACTAAGTTCAGAGAGCAGTTGAAGAATGTGGGGAAATATGCCTTTAATCTGATTGTAAAATTCATTAAAGGATGAGAAGAAGCGGAGACTTTGCAGCCCAAGTGTTGACAGTTCCCTGGGCCTGATAATGTGGCCCCCCGCACAAAGATGGCGGCTCCGGGGCCCCGCACAGAGATGGCGGCTCCGGGGCCCAGCACAAAGATGGCGGCTCTGGGGCTCCGCACAAATATGGCGGCTCTGGGGCCCTGCACAAAGATGGCGGCTCTGCAGCCCAGCACAAAGATGGCGGCTCTGGGGCCCTGCCCAAAGATGGCGGCTCTGGGGTTCCGCACAAAGATGGTGGCTCCGGGTCCACGCACAAAAATGGGGGCTCTGTGGCCCCGCACAAAGATGGTGGCTCTGGGTCCACGCACAAAAATGGGGGCACTGGGGCCCCGCACAAAGATGGCAGCTCTGGGGCCCCGCACAAAGATGGTGGCTCCGGGTCCACGCACAAAAATGGGGGCTCTGGGGCCCCCACAAAGATGGTGGCTCCGGGTCCACGCACAAAAATGGGGGCACTGGGGCCCCGCACAAAGATGGCAGCTCTGGGGCCCCGCACAAAGATGGTGGCTCCGGGTCCACGCACAAAAATGGGGGCTCTGGGGCCCCCACAAAGATGGTGGCTCCGGGTCCACGCACAAAAATGGGGGCACTGGCGCTCCGCACAAAGATGGCTCCTCTGGTGCTCAGCAAAAAGATGGTGGGTCTGGAACCCCGCTCAAAGATGGCAGTACCCGCGCCCTGCACATAGATGGCGTCTCTGGGGACCAGCACAAAAAGTAGTCTCTGGGGCACAGCACAAAGATGGCAGCACCCGCGCCCTGCACAAATATGGCGGCTCCGGCGCCCGACAGAAAGATGGCGGCACTGGGGTCCCGCACAAAGATGGCGGCTCTGGGGCCGCGCACAAAGATGGCAGCGCTGGGGCCCCGCACAAGGATTGTGGCTCAGGAGCCCCGCACGAGGATTGTGGCTCAGGAGCCCCGCACAAGGATTGTGGCTCAGGAGCCCCGCACAAGGATTGTGGCTCAGGAGCCCCGCACAAGGATTGTGGCTCAGGAGCCCCGCACGCTCGGGGCCCCCGCACAAGGATTGCGGCTCAGGAGCTCCGCACAAGGATTGTGGCTCAGGAGCCCCGCACAAGGATTGTGGCTCAGGAGCCCCGCACAAGGATTGTGGCTCAGGAGCCCCGCACAAGGATTGTGGCTCAGGAGCCCCGCACAAGGATTGTGGCTCAGGAGCCCCGCACAAGGATTGTGGCTCAGGGGCCCCGCACAAGGATTGCGGCTCAGGAGGCCCCGCACAAGGATTGTGGCTCAGGAGCCCCGCACAAGGATTGCGGCTCAGGGGCCCCGCACAAGGATTGTGGCTCAGGAGCCCCGCACAAGGATTGTGGCTCAGGGGCCCCGCACAAAGATGGCGGCTCAGGAGCCCTGCACAAGGATTGTGGCAGTCACTCGAACTCTTTCCCTGGCGGCGGGAGGCGAGTATCTGGATGGCGGGAGCAGTTGGAGTCCCGGTTACTGTGCGAGCGGGCGGCGAGGCGGAGCTGCCTGGCCCGGCACGGCCCACAGGACCCCGAGCAGCCCAGCCCGGGGAGGAGATGGCCCGGCACCAGGACTTTATTAGTCATTATAACACTTTAAAATCATTGCACCACTTTACAGATCTTTTAGAACCCTTTATAAATCATTATGACCATTAATAAAACATTATGACGCTTTTTCAATCATTATGACACGTAATAAATCATTTTTATAACTAATTCTTGGGATGTGGGCACCGCTGACAAGGCCAGCATTTATTTCCCATCAGCAGGTGGTGGGGAGCCGCTTGAGACAAGTGAATGTCTTGCTGGGCCATTTCAGAGTCAACCACATTGCAGGGGGTCTGGATTTACATTTCAGCCAGACCAGGTAAGGGCGGCAGATTTCTCTCCCGAAAGGCCATTAGTGAACCAGGTGGAACTTTACGACAATCCGGTACGTTCATGATGTGGAGATGCCGGTGTTGGACTGGGGTGGACAAATGTGAGAAGTCGCACAACACCAGGTAATAGTCCAACAGCTTTATTTGAAATCACAAGCTTTCGGAGCGCTGCTCCTTCGTCAGGTTTAGTGAAGAGATGTATATAGGCACAGCATATATTGTCAGAGAACACTGCCAGATGACTACAGTTAATCTTATCTTGTCTGCTTTCATGGTCACCCTTATTGACACAAGCTTTTCATTCCAGATTTGTTTAATTAATTGAATTTAAATTCCCCCAGCTTTTCGGATTTGAACACATGTCTCTGGATCATTTGTCCAGTCATCTGGTTTACTAGTCCAGCAACATAACCACTATGCTACCGTACCCTTCAAATATATCACCGTTCTTTCATCGTCACTGGGTCAAAAGCTTGAAAATCCTTCAGTAACAGTATTGTGGGAGCACCTTCACCACACGGACTGCAGCGGCTCAAGATGAAGGCCCACCATTTTCTCATGGGTAACTAGGGATGGGCAAGTGATACCAACCTTGACAGCGCCACCCCTAGCCTGAGAACAAATACATAGAAATAATAAAATAGGATTAAAATCAATGATTTTATAATTCATTGATTGAAACCAGATGAGGCCTGTGATCAGAGCGGGGCGTCAAGTACGCTAAACAAATTGTCAACACCACTAGGATCACCAATTCTATCGTTGTATGATTGATACTACTCACACTTTCCCAATCATTACAAAAGGTGCTTAATAAAGGATCACATATTAACAAAATTGAAGCCCATGGGATTAAAGTGGCAGTGACAACAGTGAGTGGTGTGGGGTGTATCAGTATGTAAGAGACAATTACATTGAGGGGTTTATCAGAGTATAACAATGAGGTGTGGTGTATATCAGAGTGTTACAGTGAGGGTTGTGGGGAATATCATAGTGTTACAGTGAGAGGTGTGGGGTATATCAGTGTTACAGTGAGGGGTGTGGGGTATATCAGTGTTACAGTGAGGGGTATGGGGTATATCAGTGTATTACAGTGAGGGGTGTGCAGCATATCAGAGTGTTACAGTGAGGGGTGTGGGGTATATCAGTGTTACAGTGAGAGGTGTGGGGTATATCAGTGTTACAGTGAGGGCTGTGGGGTATATCAGTGTTACAGTGAGGGGTGTGGGGTATATCAGTGTATTACAGTGAGGGGTGTGCAGCATATCAGAGTGTTACAGTGAGGGGTGTGGGGTATATCAGTGTTACAGTGAGGGGTGTGGGGTATATCAGTGTTACAGTGAGGGGTGTTGGGTATATCAGAGTATTACAGTGAGGGGTGTGCAGCATATCAGAGTGTTACAGTGAGGGGTGTGGGGTATATCAGTGTTACAGTGAGGGGTGTGGGGTATATCAGTGTGTTACAGTGAGGGGTGTGGGGTATCTCAGTGTTACAGTGAGGGGTGTGGGGTATATCAGTGTTACAGTGAGGGGTGTTGGGTATATCAGAGTATTACAGTGAGGGGTGTGGGTTATATCAGTGTTACAGTGAGTGGTGTGGGGAATATCAGAGTGTTACAGTGAGGGGTGTGGGGAATATCAGAGTGTTACAGTGAGGGGTGTGGGGAATATCAGAGTATTACAGTGAGGGGTGTGGGGTTTATCAGAGTGTTACAGTGAGGGGTGTGGGGTTTATCAGCGTGTTGCAGTGAGGGGTGTGGGGTATATCAGAGTGTTACAGTGAGGGGTGTGGGGAATATCAGCGTGTTGCAGTGAGGGGTGTGGGGTATATCAGCATGTGCAGTGAGGGGTGTGGGGTATATCAGAGTGTTACAGTGAGGGGTGTGGGGTATATCAGTGTGTTACAGTGAGGGGTGTGGGGTATATCAGTGTGTTACAGTGAGGGGTGTGTGGTATATCAGAGTGTTACAGTGAGGGGTGTGGTGTATATCAGAGTGTTACAGTGAGGGGTGTTGGGTATATCAGAGTGTTACAGTGAGGGGTGTGGGGTATATCAGAGAGTGTTACAGTGAGGGGTGTGGAGTATATCAGAGTGTTACAGTGAGGGGTGTGGTGTATATCAGTGTGTTACAGTGAGGGGTGTGGGGTATATCAGAGTGTTACAGTGAGGGGTGTGGGGAATATCAGAGTGTTACAGTGAGGGGTGTGGGGTATATCAGAGTGTTACAGTGAGGGGTGTGGGGTTAATCAGCGTGTTGCAGTGAGGGGTGTGGAGTATATCAGAGTGTTACAGTGAGGGGTGTGGGGAATATCAGCGTGTTGCAGTGAGGGGTGTGGGGTATATCAGCATATGCAGTGAGGGGTGTGGGGTATATCAGAGTGTTACAGTGAGGGGTGTGGGGTTTATCAGTGTGTTACAGTGAGGGGTGTGGGGTATATCAGTGTGTTACAGTGAGGGGTGTGGGGTATATCAGAGTGTTACAGTGAGGGGTGTGGTGTATATCAGAGTGTTACAGTGAGGGGTGTGGGGTATATCAGAGTGTTACAGTGAGGGGTGTGGTGTATATCAGAGTGTTACAATGAGGGGTGTGGGGTATATCAGAGTGTTACAGTGAGGGGTGTGGGGAATATCAGAGTGTTACAGTGAGGGGTGTGGAGTATATCAGAGTGTTACAGTGAGGGGTGTGGGGTATATCAGAGTGTTACAGTGAGGGGTGTGGGGTATATCATAGTGTTACATTGAGGGGTGTGGGGTATATCAGAGTGTTACAGTGAGGGGTGTGGGGTTTATCAGAGTGTTACAGTGAGGGGTGTGGAGTATATCAGAGTGTTACATTGAGGGGTGTGGGGTTTATCAGAGTGTTACAGTGAGGGGTGTGGAGCATATCAGAGTGTTACAGTGAGGGGTGTGGGGTATATCAGAGTGTTACAGTGAGGGGTGTGGGGTATATCAGAGAGTTACAGTGAGGGGTGTGGGGTATATCAGCGTGCTGCAGTGAGGGGTGTGGGGTATATCAGTGTGTTACAGTGAGGGGTGTGGGGAATATCATAGTGTTACAGTGAGGGGTCTGGGGTTTATCAGTGTGTTACAGTGAGGGGTGTGGTGTATATCAGAGTGTTACAGTGAGGGGTGTGGGGTTTATCAGTGTGTTACAGTGAGGGGTGTGGGGTATATCAGAGTGTTACAGTGAGGGGTGTGGGGTATATCAGAGTGTTACAGTGAGGAGTGTGGGGTATATCAGAGTGTTACAGTGAGGGGTGTGGGGTATATCAGTGTGTTACAGTGAGGGGTGTTGGGTATATCAGAGTGTTACAGTGAGGGGTGTGGGGTATATCACAGTGTTACAGTGAGGAGTGTGGGGTATATCAGAGTGTTACAGTGAGGGGTGTGGGGTATATCAGTGTGTTACAGTGAGGGGTGTTGGGTATATCAGAGTTTTACAGTGAGGGGTGTGGGGTATATCAGAGTGTTACAGTGAGGGGTCTGCAGCATATCAGAGTGTTACAGTGAGAGGTGTGGAGTATATCAGAGTGTTACAGTGAGGGGTGTGGGGTATATCAGAGTGTTACAGTGAGGGGTGTGGGGTATATCAGAGTGTTACAGTGAGGGGTGTGCAGCATATCAGAGTGTTACAGTGAGAGGTGTGGAGTATATCAGAGTGTTACAGTGAGGGGTGTGGGGTATATCAGAGTGTTACAGTGAGGGGTGTGGTGTATATCAGCGTGTTACAGTGAGGGGTGTAGGGAATATCAGAGTGTTACAGTGAGGGGTGTGCAGCATATCAGAGTGTTACAGTGAGAGGTGTGGAGTATATCAGAGTGTTACAGTGAGGGGTGTGGGGTATATCAGTGTGTTACAGTGAGGGGTGTTGGGTATATCAGAGTGTTACAGTGAGGGGTGTGCAGCATATCAGAGTGTTACAGTGAGAGGTGTGGAGTATATCAGTGTGTTACAGTGAGGGGTGTGGGGTATAACAGAGTGTTACAGTGAGGGGTGTGCAGCATATCAGAGTGTTACAGTGAGGGGTGTGGGGTATATCAGTGTGTTACAGTGAGGGGTGTGGGGTATATCAGTGTGTTACAGTGAGGGGTGTGGGGAATATCATAGTGTTACCGTGAGGGGTGTGGGGTTTATCAGCGTGTGCAGTGAGATGTGTGGGGTATATCAGAGAGTTACAGTGAGGTGTGTGGGGTATATCAGAGAGTTACAGTGAGGGGTGTGGGGTTTATCAGCGTGTTACAGTGAGGTGTGTGGGGTATATCAGCGTGTTACAGTGAGGGGTGTGGAGTATATCAGCGTGTTACAGTGAGGGGTGTGGGGTATATCAGAGTGTTTCAGTGAGGGGTGTGGGGTATATCAGAGTGTTACAGTGAGGGGTGTGGGGTATATCAGAGTGTTACAGTGAGGGGTGTGGAGTATATCAGCGTGTTACAGTGAGGGGTGTGGTGTTTATCAGAGTGTTACAGTGAGGGGTGTGGGGTATATCAGCATGTTGCAGTGAGGGGTGTGGGGTATATCAGCGTGTTACAGTGAGGGGTGTGGGATATATCAGAGAGTTACAGTGAGGGGTGTGGGGTATATCAGAGAGTTACAGTGAGGGGTGTGGGGTATATCAGAGTGTTACAGTGAGGGGTGTGCAGCATATCAGAGTGTTACAGTGAGAGGTGTGGAGTATATCAGAGTGTTACAGTGAGGGGTGTGGGGTATATCAGAGTGTTACAGTGAGGGGTGTGGTGTATATCAGAGTGTTACAGTGAGGGGTGTGGGTATATCAGAGTGTTACAGTGAGGGGTGTGGAGTATATCAGAGTGTTACAGTGAGGGGTGTGGGGTATATCAGAGTGTTACAGTGAGGGGTGTGGGTATATCAGAGTGTTACAGTGAGGGGTGTGGGGAATATCAGAGTGTTACAGTGAGGGGTGTGGGGTTTATCAGCGTGTTACAGTGAGGGGTGTGGGGTATATCAGAGTGTTACAGTGAGGGGTGTGGGGTATATCAGAGTGTTACAGTGAGGGGTGTGGGGTATATCAGAGTGTTACAGTGAGGGGTGTGGGGTATATCAGAGTGTTACAGTGAGGGGTGTGGAGTATATCAGAGTGTTACAGTGAGGGGTGTGGGGTATATCAGAGTGTTACAGTGAGGGGTGTGGGGTATATCAGAGTGTTACAGTGAGGGGTGTGGGGTATATCAGAGTGTTACAGTGAGGGGTGTGGGGTATATCAGAGTGTTACAGTGAGGGGTGTGGAGTATATCAGAGTGTTACAGTGAGGGGTGTGGGGTATATCAGAGTGTTACAGTGAGGGGTGTGGGGTATATCAGAGTGTTACAGTGAGGGGTGTGGGGTATATCAGAGTGTTACAGTGAGGGGTGTGGGTATATCAGAGTGTTACAGTGAGGGGTGTGGGGTATATCAGAGTGTTACAGTGAGGGGTGTGGAGTATATCAGAGTGTTACAGTGAGGGGTGTGGGGTATATCAGAGTGTTACAGTGAGGGGTGTGGGGTATATCAGCGTGTTACAGTGAGGGGTGTGGGGTATATCAGAGTGTTACAGTGAGGGGTGTGGGGTATATCAGAGTGTTACAGTGAGGGGTGTGGGGTATATCAGTGTGTTACAGTGAGGGGTGTGGGGTATATCAGAGTGTTACAGTGAGGGGTGTGGGGTATATCAGAGTGTTACAGTGAGGGGTGTGGGTATATCAGAGTGTTACAGTGAGAGGTGTGGAGTATATCAGAGTGTTACAGTGAGGGGTGTGGGGTATATCAGAGTGTTACAGTGAGGGGTGTGGGGTATATCAGAGTGTTACAGTGAGGGGTGTGGGGTATATCAGAGTGTTACAGTGAGGGGTGTGCAGCATATCAGAGTGTTACAGTGAGAGGTGTGGAGTATATCAGAGTGTTACAGTGAGGGGTGTGGGGTATATCAGAGTGTTACAGTGAGGGGTGTGGTGTATATCAGCGTGTTACAGTGAGGGGTGTAGGGAATATCAGAGTGTTACAGTGAGGGGTGTGCAGCATATCAGAGTGTTACAGTGAGAGGTGTGGAGTATATCAGAGTGTTACAGTGAGGGGTGTGGGGTATATCAGTGTGTTACAGTGAGGGGTGTTGGGTATATCAGAGTGTTACAGTGAGGGGTGTGCAGCATATCAGAGTGTTACAGTGAGGGGTATGGGGTATATCAGTGTGTTACAGTGAGGGGTGTTGGGTATATCAGAGTGTTACAGTGAGGGGTGTGGGGTATATCACAGTGTTACAGTGAGGGGTGTTGGGTATATCAGTGTGTTACAGTGAGGGGTGTGGGGAATATCATAGTGTTACCGTGAGGGGTGTGGGGTTTATCAGCGTGTGCAGTGAGATGTGTGGGGTATATCAGAGAGTTACAGTGAGGTGTGTGGGGTATATCAGAGAGTTACAGTGAGGGGTGTGGGGTTTATCAGCGTGTTACAGTGAGGTGTGTGGGGTATATCAGCGTGTTACAGTGAGGGGTGTGGAGTATATCAGCGTGTTACAGTGAGGGGTGTGGAGTATATCAGCGTGTTACAGTGAGGGGTGTGGGGTATATCAGAGTGTTACAGTGAGGGGTGTGGGGTATATCAGAGTGTTACAGTGAGGGGTGTGGGGTATATCAGTGTGTTACAGTGAGGGGTGTGGTGTATATCAGAGTGTTACAGTGAGGGGTGTGGGGTATATCAGCGTGTTACAGTGAGGGGTGTGGGTATATCAGAGTGTTACAGTGAGGGATGTGGGGTATATCAGAGTGTACAGTGAGGGTGTGGGGTATATCAGTGTTACAGTGAGGGGTGTGGGGTATATCAGAGTGTTACAGTGAGGGGTGTGGGGTATATCAGAGTGTTACAGTGAGGGGTGTGAGGTATATCAGAGTGTTACAGTGAGGGGTGTGGAGTATATCAGAGTGTTACAGTGAGGGGTGTGGGGTATATTTCAGTGAGGGTGTGGGGTATATTACAGTGAGGGTGTGGGGTATATCAGGTGTTACAGTGAGGGTGTGGGGTATATCAGTGTTACAGTGAGGGGTGTGGGGTATATCAGAGTGTTACAGTGAGGGGTGTGGAGTATATCAGAGTGTTACAGTGAGGGGTGTGGAGTATATCAGAGTGTTACAGTGAGGGTGTGGGGTATAGTACAGTGAGGGTGTGGGGTATATCAGGTGTTACAGTGAGGGTGTGGGGTATATCAGAGTGTTACAGTGAGGGGTGTGGGGTATATCAGAGTGTTACAGTGAGGGGTGTGGGTATATCAGAGTGTTACAGTGAGGGGTGTGGAGTATATCAGAGTGTTACAGTGAGGGGTGTGGGGTATATTGCAGTGAGGGTGTGGGGTATATTACAGTGAGGGTGTGGGGTATATCAGTGTTACAGTGAGGGTGTGGGGTATATTACAGTGAGGGGTGTGGGGTATATCAGAGTGTTACAGTGAGGGGTGTGGAGTATATCAGCGTGTTACAGTGAGGGGTGTGGGGTATATCAGAGTGTTACAGTGAGGGGTGTGGGGTATATCAGAGTGTTACAGTGAGGGGTGTGGGGTATATCAGAGTGTTACAGTGAGGGGTGTGGGGTATATCAGTGTTACAGTGAGGGGTGTGGAGTATATCAGCGTGTTACAGTGAGGGGTGTGGTGTTTATCAGAGTGTTACAGTGAGGGGTGTGGGGTATATCAGCATGTTGCAGTGAGGGGTGTGGGGTATATCAGCGTGTTACAGTGAGGGGTGTGGGATATATCAGAGAGTTACAGTGAGGGGTGTGGGGTATATCAGAGAGTTACAGTGAGGGGTGTGGAGTATATCAGAGAGTGTTACAGTGAGGGGTGTGGGGTACATCAGAGTGTTACAGTGAGGGGTGTGGGGTATATCAGCGTGTTACAGTGAGGGGTGTGGGGTACATCAGAGTGTTACAGTGAGGGGTGTGGGGTATATCAGAGTGTTACAGTGAGGGGTGTGGGGTATATCAGTGTGTTACAGTGAGGGGTGTTGGGTATATCAGAGTGTTACAGTGAGGGGTGTGGGGTATATCAGAGTGTTACAGTGAGGGGTGTGCAGCATATCAGAGTGTTACAGTGAGAGGTGTGGAGTATATCAGAGTGTTACAGTGAGGGGTGTTGGGTATATCAGAGTGTTACAGTGAGGGGTGTGGGGTATATCAGAGTGTTACAGTGAGGGGTGTGGGGTATATCAGAGTGTTACAGTGAGGGGTGTGCAGCATATCAGAGTGTTACAGTGAGAGGTGTGGAGTATATCAGAGTGTTACATTGAGGGGTGTGGGGTATATCAAAGTGTTACAGGGAGGGGTGTGGTGTATATCAGCGTGTTACAGTGAGGGGTGTAGGGAATATCAGAGTGTTACAGTGAGGGGTGTGCAGCATATCAGAGTGTTACAGTGAGAGGTGTGGAGTATATCAGAGTGTTACAGTGAGGGGTGTGGGGTATATCAGTGTGTTACAGTGAGGGGTGTTGGGTATATCAGAGTGTTACAGTGAGGGGTGTGCAGCATATCAGAGTGTTACAGTGAGGGGTATGGGGTATATCAGTGTGTTACAGTGAGGGGTGTTGGGTATATCAGAGTGTTACAGTGAGGGGTGTGGGGTATATCACTGTGTTACAGTGAGGGGTGTTGGGTATATCAGTGTGTTACAGTGAGGGGTGTGGGGAATATCATAGTGTTACCGTGAGGGGTGTGGGGTTTATCAGCGTGTGCAGTGAGATGTGTGGGGTATATCAGAGAATTACAGTGAGGTGTGTGGGGTATATCAGAGAGTTACAGTGAGGGGTGTGGGGTTTATCAGCGTGTTACAGTGAGGTGTGTGGGGTATATCAGCGTGTTACAGTGAGGGGTGTGGAGTATATCAGCGTGTTACAGTGAGGGGTGTGGAGTATATCAGCGTGTTACAGTGAGGGGTGTGGGGTATATCAGAGTGTTACAGTGATGGGTGTGGGGTATATCAGAGTGTTACAGTGAGGAGTGTGGGGTATATCAGTGTGTTACAGTGAGGAGTGTGGTGTATATCAGAGTGTTACAGTGAGGGGTGTGGGGTATATCAGCGTGTTACAGTGAGGGGTGTGGAGTATATCAGAGTGTTACAGTGAGGGATGTGGGGTATATCAGCATGTGCAGTGAGGTGTGGGGTATATCAGTGTTACAGTGAGGGGTGTGGGGTATATCAGAGTGTTACAGTGAGGGGTGTGGGGTATATCAGAGTGTTACAGTGAGGGGTGTGAGGTATATCAGAGTGTTACAGTGAGGGGTGTGGAGTATATCAGAGTGTTACAGTGAGGGGTGTGGGGTATATCAGCATGTGCAGTGAGGTGTGGGGTATATCAGTGTTACAGTGAGGGGTGTGGGGTATATCAGTGTTACAGTGAGGGGTGTGGGGTATATCAGTGTGACAGTGAGGGGTGTGGGGTATATCAGAGTGTTACAGTGAGGGGTGTGGAGTATATCAGCGTGTTACAGTGAGGGGTGTGGGGTATATCAGCGTGTTACAGTGAGGGGTGTGGGGTATATCAGCGTGTTACAGTGAGGGGTGTGGGGTATATCAGAGTGAGTTACAGTGAGGTGTGTGGGGTATATCAGAGTGTTACAGTGAGGGGTGTGGGGTTTATCAGAGAGTTACAGTGAGAGGTGTGGGGTATATCAGAGTGTTACAGTGAGGGGTGTGGAGTATATCAGAGATTTACAGTGAGGGGTGTGGGGTATATCAGTGTTACAGTGAGGGGTGTGGGGTATATCAGTGTTACAGTGAGGGGAGTGGGGTATATCAGTGTTACAGTGAGAGGTGTGGGGTATATCAGTGTTACAGTGAGGGGTGTGAGGTATATCAGAGTGTTACAGTGAGGGGTGTGGAGTATATCAGCGTTACAGTGAGGGGAGTGGGGTATATCAGTGTTACAGTGAGGGGAGTGGGGTATATCAGTGTGTTACAGTGAGGGGTGTGGGGTATATCAGTGTTACAGTGAGGGGAGTGGGGTATATCAGTGCTACAGTGAGAGGTGTGGGGTATATCAGAGAGTTACAGTGAGTCATGTGGGGTATATCAGAGAGTTACAGTGAGTCATGCGGGGTATATCAGAGTGTTAATGTGAAGGGTGTGGGATACATCAGAGTATTACAGTGAGAGGTGACGGCTAAATCACAGCTTTACAGCGAGGGGTGTGGGATATATCAGAGTGTTAAAGTGAGGTCAGTGGGGTATATCGGTCTGTTACAGTGAGAGATTTGGAATATGTAAGAGAGGACTAAATTAAGGGGTATATCAGTGTGGTACAGAGAGGTATGTGAGGTATATCACTGTATTACAGTAAGGGATGTGTGGGGTATATCAGAGAGTTATAGTCAGGGGCGTGGGTTTATATCAATGTTACAGTGAGGTGTGTTGGATATATAGATATTTACAGTGAGGGGTGTGTGGGGTATATCTGTGTGTTGTAGTCAGGGGAGTGGGTTTACATATAAGTGCTAAAGTGAGGGGTGCGGGGTACATCACAGTAATACAATGAGCGGTGTTGGATATATCAGAGTGTTACAGTGAGAGGTGCGGTGTATAACAGAGTGTTACAATCAGGGGTATGGGTTTATATGAATGTTTTACATTGAGGGGTTTTGGGAATATCAGAGTGTTACAGCGAGGGGTATGGAGTATATCAGAGAGTGTTACAGTGAGGGGTGTGGGGTAAAACGGTGTGTTACAGTGAGAGGTTTAAGAACATAAGAACGGAAGAAATAGGAGCAGGAGTAGGCCATTCGGCCCCTTGAGCCTGCTCCACCATTTAATGAGATCATGGCTGATTTTCTGCCTCAATTCCTTTCACCGGCCTTATCTCGATATCCCTTGATGCAGTTACTCGTCAGAAATCTAACGACTTCTGTTTTGAATATACCCGATGACTGAGCATCCACAGCCCTCTGGGGTAGAGAATTCCAAAGGTGCACCACCCTCTGTGTGAAGAAATGTCTTTATTAGAGTTAGATATATTTCTTAAGTCTAAGGGGATCAAGGGATATGGCGAGAAAGCAGGGACAGGGTAATGAATTGGGATGATCAGCCATGATTGCATTGAATGGCGGAGCAGATTCGAGGGGCTGAATGGCCTACTCCTGCTCCTATCTTCTATGTTTCTATGTTTTTATGCTTCTCATCTCAGTCCTGAATGGCCGACCCTTTATCATGAGGTTGTGGCCCCTGCTTCTAGACTCCCCAGTCAAGGGAAACAGTCTCCCAGCATCCAAACTACCAAGTCCTGTAATAATTTTTAATGCTTCAATGAGATCCCCACTCATTCTTCTGAATTCAAGAGAATACAGGCCTAGTTTACTCAATCTATTCTCATACGACAGTCCGGCCTTCCCAGGAATCAATCTCGTGAACCTTTGTAACATTCCCTCTACGGCAAGTATGTCCTTCCTTATGTAAGGAGACCAACATTGTACACAGTACTCCAGGTGTGGTCTCACCAAGGCCCTGTATATAGGGAGTAAGACATATTTACTCCTGTACTCAAATCCTCTTGTAATGAAGGCCAGCATACCATTTGCCTTCCTTGGGGTATGGAAGAGAGTGTTAAAATCAGGTGTGTAGTGTATATCAGAGTGTTAGAGTGAGGGGCGTGGTTTATATCAGAGTGTTATAGTGAGGGGTATCGGGTATATCAGATTATTATACGGATGGGTGTGGGGCACATCAGAGTGTTACAGTGAGGGGTGTGGTGTATATCAGAGAGTTCCAGTGAGTCGTGTGGGGTACATCAGAGTGTTACAGTGAGGGCTGTGGGGTATATCAGAGAGTTACAGTGAGTAGTGTGGGGTATATCACAGTGTTACAGTGAGGGGTGTGGGGTATATCAGAGTCTTACAGTGAGTGGTGTGTGGTATATCAGAGTCTTACATTGATGGTTGTTGGGACTATCAGAGTGTTAGAGTGAGCAGTGTGGGGTATATCAGGGTCTTACAGTGATGGGTGTGGGGTTTATCAGAGTGTCACAGGTAGGGGTGTGAGGTATATCAGTGGATTACAGTGAGGGGTGTGGGGATTAACAGCGTGTTGCAGTGAGGTGTGTGGGGTATATCAGAGCGTCACAGGTAGGGGTGTGAGGTATATCAGAGTGTTATAGTGAGGGGTGTGGTGTATATCACAGTGTTACAGTGACGGGTGTGGAATATATCAGTGTGTTACAGTGAGTTACAGTGAGGGGTGTGAGGTATATCACTGTTACAGTGAGGGGTGTGGGGTATATCAGAGTGTTGCAGTGAGAGGAGTGTGTTTTATCTGTGAAGGAATAAGCCATATAAGCTATTCAGAAAAATATACCATTCTATCAATGAATTCTGGCCTTATTAAAACATGTCAAACTGTGTTTCGAAATCTAGAAACCTAACTGTGAAAAAGCATTCTGGCTGTAGAGATAAGATGGTAATTGAAACTGAATCAATAACCTTATCGAAACAGAAGGATAAAGGCTCCGGCAGGCTGACCTTTCGGAACAAGACACTGGTTCACCCTGGTTAAGGTTTTCTAATTTACACTTCGTAAAGAAGCACAAACATCTGCCTTCTTAAAAATGACATCAAGTAAAACACACCTGCTGTTACACCGTTTTTTATGGTAAATTTAGAACACCTACAGAAGTGACAAAATTCTGTAATGCTACCAGCTGTGGTGACTGTAAGAATTGCAAGTGGTCTGCAGAAAAATGACCAGAGATAATTAGCTTACATCAGCAGAAAACCTTAAAGGAAATACCACTGGAAAAGGGTATAAATATTGAACTCTCAAATTGGATAGTAGACTCGCTTTATCGGGGGAAGGTGATTCTTGGCTTCAGTAGCGACTCAGTATGTCTCCAACTCTTTGTACCTCGGGTGAGAGAGAGAGAACGTGTGTGTGTGTGTGTGTGTGAGAAAGGGCATGTGTGTGTGTGTGTGAGAGAGAGATCGTGTGTGTGTGTGTGTGTGTGTGTGTGAGAGAGAGAAAACGTGTGTGTGTTTGTCTAGAGAGAACGTGGGTGTGTGTGAGAGAGAGAACGTGTGTGTGTGTGTGTGTCTGTGTGTGTGTGAGAGAGAGAACGTGTGTTTGAGAGAGAGAACGTCTGTGTGTGTGTGTGAGAGAGAGAGAGAGTACGTGTGTGTGTGTGTGTGAGAGAGAGAGAGAGGGAACGTGTGTGTGAGAGAGAGAGAACACGTGTGTGTGTGAGGGAGAGAGAGAGAGAGGGGTCGTGTGTGTGTGATAGAGAGAACGTGTGTGTGTGTGTGAGAGAGAGAGAACGTGTGTGTGTGTGAGAGAGAGAGAGAGAGAGAGAGAATGCTTGTGTGTGTGAGAGAGAGAGTGAGAAAGCTGGTGTGTGTGTGTGTGTGAGAGAGAGAGAGAGAGAGAGAAAGCTGGTGATTGTCTGAGAGAGAGAGAGAGAGAAAGCTGGTGATTGTCTGAGAGAGAGAGAGAGAGAAAGCTGGTGATTGTCTGAGAGAGAGAGAGAAAGCTTGTGTCTGTGTGTGTGAGAGAAACAGAAAGATCGTTTTTGAGAGAGAGAGAAAGCTGTTTTGTGTGTGTGTGAGGGAGAGAGAGAAAGCTGGTGTTTCTGTGTGAGAGGGAGAGAGAGAGAGAGAAGAAAGCTTGTGCTTTTGTGTGAGAGATAGCTGGTGTTTGTGAGAAAGAGAGAGAAAGCTGGTGTTTTGTGTGAGAGAGTGACAGAAAGCTAGTGTTTGAGACAGAGAGAAAGCTGGTGTTTGTTAGAGAGACAGAGAAAGCTGGAGTTTGTGTGAGAGAGTGACAGAAAGCTAGTGTTTGAGACAGAGAGAAAGCTGGTGTTTGTTAGAGAGACAGAGAAAGCTGGAGTTTGTGTGAGAGAGAGTGTGAGAGAAAGTGAAAGCTGTGTGTGTGTGGGAGAGAGACAGCTGCTTTTTGTGTGTGAGAGAGAAAGCTGTTTTTGTGTTCGAGAGAGAGAGAGAGAAAGCTGGTGCGTGGGTGGGAGAGAGAGAGAGAAAGAAAGCTGGTGTTTGTGAGAGTGACAGAGAAAGCTGGTGTTTCTGCGTGAGAGAGAAAACAAGCTGGTGTTTGTGTGTGTGTGAGAGAGAGAGAGAAAGCTGGTGTTTGTGTGAGAGAGACGGAAAGCTAGTGTTTGTGAGAGAGGGAAAGCTGTTGTCTTTCTGTGTGAGAGAGAGAGAAAGCTGGTGTTTGTGTGAGAGAAAGTTGGTGAATGTGTGTGTGAGACAGACAGAAAGCTGGTGTTTGAGAGAGAGAGAGAGAGAGTGAACGTGTGTGTGTGAGAGAGAGAGAGAACGTGTGTGTGTGTGTGAGAGAGAGAGAGAACGTGTGTGTGTGTGAGAGAGAGAGAGAGAGAGCGTGTGTGAGAGAGAGAGAACGTGTGCGTGTGTGTGTGTGAGAGAGAGAACGTGTGGGTGTGTGAGAGAGAGGGAACGTGTGTGTGTGAGAGAGAGAACGTGTGTGTGTGTGTGTGTGAGAGAGAGAACGTGTGTGTGTGTGTGAGAGAGAGAGAACGTGTGTATGAGAGAGAGGGAACGTGTGTGTGAGAGAGAGAACGTGTGTGTGTGTGTGTGTGTGTGTGAGAGAGAGAGAGAACGTGTGTGTGAGAGAGAGAACGTGTGTGTGTGTGTGAGAGAGAGAACGTGTGTGTGAGAGAGAGAACGTGTGTGTGAAAGAGAACGTGTGTGTTTGCGTGTGTGTGTGTGAGAGAGAGAGAACGTGTGTGTGTGCAAGTGTGTGTGTGAGAGAGAGAGAGGGAACATGTGCGTGTGTGTGTGTGGGTGTGTGACAGAGAGGGATCGTGTATGTGTGTGTGTGTGAGAGAGAGGGAACGTGTGAGAGAGTGAACACGTGTGTGTGTGATAGAGAGGGAACGTGTGTGTGTGTGAGAGAGAGAACGTGTGTGTGTGAGTGAAAGCACGTATGTGAGAGTGAGAGCACGTGTGTGTGTGTGTGTGTGTGTGAGAGAGAGAGAGAAAAAGCTAGTGTTTGTGTGTGTGAGAGAAACAGAAAGATCGTTTTTGAGAGAGAGAGAAAGCTGTTTTGTGTGTGTGTGTGAGAGTGAGAACGCTGGTGATTCTGTGTGAGAGGGAGAGAGAGAGAGAAAGCGTGTGTTTTTGTGTGAGAGAGAAAGCTGGTGTTTGTGAGAAAGAGAGAGAAAGCTGGTGTTTGTGTGTGTGATAGAGAGAAAGCTAGCGCTCGTGTGTGAGACAGAGAATGCTGGTGTTTGTGTGTGTGAGAGAGAAAGCTGGTTTTTGAGAGAGAGAGAAAGCTGGTGCTTGTGAGAGAGACAGCGAGAAAGAAAAAGCTGTTAGTGTGTGTGAAAGATAAAGCTGTTTTTTGTGTGTGAGAGAGAGAGAAAGCTGGTGTGTGTGGGAGAGAGAGAGAGAGAGCTGGTGTTTGTGTGTGAGAGAGAGAGAGAAAGCTGGTGGTTGTGAGAGAGAGAGAGCAAAAGCTGGTGTCTGTGAGAGAGACAGAGAAAACTGGTGTTTGTGCGTGAGAGAGAAAAAATGCTGTTGTTTGTGTGTGTGAGAGAGAGAGAGAAAGCTGGTGTTTGTTTGAGAGAGAGAGAGATAGAGAGCTGGTGAGTGTGAGAGACAAAGAAAGCTGGTGTTTGTGTGAGAGAGAAAGCTGGTGTGAGAGAGACAGAAAGTTGGTGTTTGTGTGAGAGAGAGACGGAAAGCTAGTGTTTGTGAGAGAGGGAAAGCTGGTGTCTGTGTGTGTGAGAGAGAGAGAAAGCTGGTGTTTGTGTGAGAGAAAGTTGGTTAATGTGTGTGTGAGAGAGAGAGAAGCTGGTGTTTGAGAGAGAGAGAGAGAGAGAACGTGTGTGTGCGAGAAAGAGAGAACGTGTGTGTGAGTGTGTGTGTGTGTTAGAGAGAGAACGTGTGTGTGTGTGTGTGTGTGTGTGAGAAAGAGAACGTGTGTGTGTGTGTGTGAGAGAGAGAGAGAATTGGTGTGTGTGTGTAAGAGAGAGAGAGAGAACGTGTGTGTGTCTGTCTGTGTGTGTTTGAGAGAGAGGAGAGAGAACGTGTGTGTGTGAGAGAGAGAACGTGTGTGTGAGAGAGAGAACGTGTGTGTGTGTTTGTCAGAGCGAGGGAATGTGTGTGTGTGTGAGAGAGAACGTGTGTGTGAGAGAGAGAGGGAACGTGTGTGTTTGTTTGTGTGTGTGTGTGTGTGAGAGAGAGAGAGGGAACGTGTGTGTGTGTGTGCGAGAGAGAGGGAAAGTGTGTGTGTGTGTGAGTGTGTGAGAGTGAGGGAACGTGTGTTTGTGTGTGTGAGTGAGAGAGAGAGAGAGGGGAGGTGTGTTTGTGTGTGCGTGTGAGAGAGAGAGAGGGAACGTGTGTTTGTGTGTGTGTGTGTGTGAGAGAGAGAGCGAGAGGGAACGTGTGTTTGTGTGTGCATGTGTGTGTGTGTGCGTATGTGAGAGAGAGAGAGGGAACGTGTGTGTGAGAGAGAGGGAACGTGTGTGTCTGTGTGTGTGTGTGAGAGAGATAGAGGTAACCTGTGTGTGTGAGAGAGAGAACGTGTGTGTGTGTGAGAGAGAGAGAGAGAGAGAGAGAGAGGGAACGTGTGTGTTTGTGTGAGAGAACCTGTGTGTGTGAGAGAGAGAGAACGTGTGAGTGTGTGTGAGAGAGAGAGAACGTGTGTGTGTGTGAGAGAGAGAGAACGTGTGTGTGTGTGTGTTTGTGAGAGAGAGAGAGAACGTGTGTGTGTGTGTGAGAGAGAACGTGTGTGTGTGTGTGTGTGTGTGAAAGAGAGAACGTGTGTGTGTTTGACAGAGAACGTGTGAGTGTGTGTGTGAGAGAGAGAGGGAACGTGTGTGTGAGAGAGAGATCGTGTGTGTGTGTTTGTGTGTGAGAGAGAGAGATCGTGTGTGTGTGTGGGTGTGTGTGAGAGAGAGAGAACGTGTGTGTGTTTGTGTGTGAGAGAGAGATCGTGTGTGTGTGTGTGAGAGAGAGAGAACGTGTGTGTGTGTGTGAGAGAGAGAGGGAACGTGTGTGTGTGAGAGAGAGAGGGAACGTGTGTGTGTGAGAGAGAGAACGTGTGTGTGTGTGTGTGAGAGAGAGAGGGAACGTGTGTGTGTGAGAGAGAGAACGTGTGTGTGTGTGTGAGATAGAGAGAACACGTGTGTGTGTGTGTGTGTGTGAGAGAGAGAGAGAGAGGGAACGTGTGTGTGTGAGAGAGAGAACGTGTGTGTATGAGAGAGAGAAAGTGTGTGTGTGAGAGAGAACGTGTGTGTGTGTGAGAGAGAACGTGTGTGTGGGAGAGAGAACGCGTGTGTGTGTGTGTGAGAGAGAACGTGTGTGTGTGTGTGTGAGAGAGAGAGATTGCTTGTGTGTGCGTGAGAGAGAAAGCCGGTGTTTGTGTGTGAGAGAGAGAGATAGAGAGAGAGAATGCTTGTGTGTGTGAGAGAGAGAATGAGAAAGAGAAAGCTGGTGTATGTGTGTGTGTGTGAGAGAGAGAGAGAGAGAGTGAGTTAGCTTGTCTGTGCGTGAGAGAGAAAGCCGGTGTTTGTGTGTGTGTGTGTGTGAGAGAGAGAGAGAGAGAGAGAGAGAAAGCTGGTGTTTGTCTGAGAGAGAGAGAGAGAGAAAAAGCGGGTTTCTGTTTGTCTGAGAGAAACAGAAAGATCGTTTTTGAGAGAGAGAGAAAGCTGTTTTGTGTGTGTGTGTGTGAGAGAAAGCTGGTGTTTCTGTGTGAGATGGAGAGAGAGAGAGCGAAAGCTTGTGTTTTGTGTGAGAGAGAAAGCTGGTGTTTGTGAGAAAGAGAGAGAGAAAGCTGGTGTTTGTGTGTGAGAGAGAGACAGAAAGCTAGTGTTTGTGTGTGAGAGAGAGAGAGAGAGAGACAGAAAGCTGGTGTTTGTCTGAGAGAGAGAGAGAGAGAAAAAAAGCTGGTGTCTGTGTGTGTGAGAGAAACAGAAAGATCGTTTTTGAAAGAGAGAGAAAGCTGCTTTGTGTGTGTGTGGGAGAGAGAGAGAAAGCTGGTGTTTCTGTGTGAGAGGGAGAGAGTGGAGTTTTCCGGACCCACATAATATCCGGAACGTTACAGTCTAGCTAATCTTATTAAAAGTGCTATCTGGAGGACGGTAACATGTTCAGGTTGTTCCTTTCCTTTAGGGAGAGATAGTCCGGACCTTTAGAAACAATTAAGCATCTTTAGGATTCGGCTACTCAAAGTTTAGTTGAAAGTGAATGTCTGAGGAATATGCCTGATCCGGGGTAGCCCTAAAGGGGCTAGGACTAGTAATTATCCCTTCATATCAGCGTGTTGCAGTGAGGTGTATGGGTTAAATCAGAGAGTTACAGTGAGACATGTGGGGTATATTTCAGTGTTGCAGTGAGGCGTGTGCGGTTATTCAGATAGTTAAAGTGAGTCGTGTGGGGTATATCAGTGTGTTACAGTGAAGGGTGTGGTGTATTATAGTATTACAGTGAGAGGTGTCATGTAAATCAGTTTTACAGCGATGGGTGTGGGGTATAACAGAGTATTACAGTGAGGGGTGTGGGGTACATCAAATTGTTACAGCGAGCGGTGTGCGGTATATCAGAGTGTTACACTGATGGTTGTTGGGTATATCAAAGTTTTACAGTGAGGGGTGTGGGGTATATCGGAGTGTTAAAGTGAGGTGAGTGGGGTATATCGGTCTGTTACAGTGAGATGTTTGGGATATGTAAGAGAATTTAAGTGAATGGTGTGGGGTATATCAGAGTGTTGTAATCAGGAGATTATGTTTGCATCAGAGTGCTACAGTTACGGGTGTGGGGTACGTCAGAGTAATATAATGAATGGTGTTCGGCATATCAGAGTGTTACAGTGAGGGGTATGTAGTATATCACAAAATGTTACAGTGAAGGGCGTGGGGTATAACGGTGTGTTACAGTAAGATGTTTGGGGTATGTAAGAGAGTGTTGCAGTCAGGAGTGTGGGCTATATCAGTGTTATAGTGAGGTGTGTGGTTTATATCAGAGTGTTACAGTGAGGGGTTGTGGGGTATATCAGATTATTATAGTGATTGATTTGGGGTATATTAGGGTTACAGTGAGGGGTGTTCAGTATCTGAGTGTTACAGTGAGGTTTGTGGGGTATATCAGAGTGTTAAAGTGAATGGTGTGGGGTATATCAGAGTGTTAAAGTGAGGTGAGTGGTCCATTACTCTTTAACTAATCCATGGGTACCTGCCTGTTCCAATGAACGGTCTACGACCTGAAACGTTAACTCTCTTTCTCTCTCCACAGATGCTGCATGACCTGCTGAGTATTTCCAGCATTTTCTGTTTTTACTTCAGATTTCCAGCATCCGCAGTATTTTGCTTTTGTGCGCCTGCCTGGAATTATTTGATCAGACAGGATTGAGGGCCCTTTAAGAACATAAGAAATAGGAGCAGGAGTAGGCATTTTGGCCCTTCGAGCCTGCTCCGCCATTCAATATGATCATGGCTGTTCTTCTACATCATATCCACTTTCCTGCACTATCCCCATATCCCTTGATTCCCTCAATATTCAAAAATCTGTCGATCTGTGTCTTGAATATACTCAATGACTGACTCTCCACAGCACTCTGGGCTATAGAATTCTAAGGATTCACCAGCCTCTGAATGAAGACATTTCTCCTCTTCTCAGTCGGAAATGGCCGACACCTTCTTCTGAGACTGTGACCCGTCATTCTAGACTCCCAGGCCAGGGGAAACGTCCTCCCTGTATCTAACCAGTCAAGCATTTTGTATGTTTCAAATAGATCACACCTCATTCTTCTAAACTCGAGAGAATATTGGCTTCGTCTACTCAATCTCTCCTCATAGGAAAATTCCCCCCATCCCAGATACCAGTCTGGTGAACCTTCCTTGCACTCCCTCTTTGACAAGTATATCCTTCCTTAGGTAAGGAGACCAAAACTGTACACAGTACTCCAAGTGTGTATCTCACCAGGGCCCTATATAATTGCAATAAGACGTCTTTACTTTTATACTCAAACCCTCTTGTAATGACGGCCAACATACCATTTGCTTTCCTAATTGCTTGCTGTACCTGCAGGTTAAAGTTCAGTGATTCGTGTACAAGGACACCCAGGTCCCTCTGAATACCAACATTTCTCAATCTCTCACCATTTAAAAAATACTCTAGTAGGAAAAATAGAAAAACAAAGTGGATAACTTCACATTTCTCAGCATTATATTCCATCCAAATATTACGTCCACGTAAGTTATTAGAATATTAATCACAATGCAACCAGACAATCAACAAATATAAAGTGTTGTAGTTCTTTAATTCGCAGTATTAAAAAGCACTGAACAAAATATGTATCCGTATTTTCAACTTCAATAACTTCCATGAATAAACGTGGTCTTCTTGAACCAGCACATCACCCATGTAACAGGTCAGAAATGCAGCATTTATTCACAAGTGCAGAAAAACACATACACAATTTGTGTCACTGAATTATAAACAAAAAGCAGGAGAAAACTGTGATGTAACAGAAATAAACATCTGTCTTCCTTACAGGACAGGAGAACCAGTCAGACTGACTAGGAAATGTTTACTCATATGTTGATGTAAAGATTTATAATTTACCAAATTCGCTCCTAGTGTTTTTCTCTGAAACATTCTCCACAATATTATTCCCTGCTCTTATCAAGAAAAATGTTGAATTATTTTAAGTACTTCACAATTAAATGCGGGGAACAAACTTCATTGCACTCACAATTTTTAATCTCCTATGTCAAACATTCAATCGAATTGTACGTTTTCAGTTTAATCAAAGTATTTTCTGTGTCTTTCTGAATAAACAATAGTGTTTTTTCTAAAATAGTTTCCTGCAATTTTATATATCATCACATAGCTCTTGTTTCTGTTAAACATTTAGGGAAATGATAAGTGGAAATCTATATTTGCATTATTCCTGTGTCTTGTTAGGACTATAGGACAACAGGCAAAATAAAAGGTTTTGTGTTTTTCCATTTTTTCGTTCTCTTCCTATATGTCTTAATGGTATATATTTTTTAATCATTTGTAAGTAATATGTAACTCCTACAAATCCTCCCATGCCCTCCACTCCTCAACACCATGTTTGCATGTTTGTGTAAAGCTACTCACTTCACTTGATCGCTCAAAATCAAAAATTGCGAAATTTCAATTTTAAAACATTTTAAGCATTTCAGAACCTCTCTAAACAGTTTGGACTTCAAGACCTGGGTGAAACTTGTTTAGATGAGGAGGAAATTGATTTTTCCTTCTGTTTCTTCCAAAATCATATTCAAAACTGAGTGGGGAAAAATGTTTTTAACACTTATTTATTTTGAAAAGTTCATTAAAAATCTTTAAATTCTTTCAAGTCTCATTGCAGCTTTGACAGAAGAAGTTGCTCCAAGTTTCTATTTCCCCCTTCAATGCTGTCGTTAAATACACAACCAAAAATATAAAATAAAGTCTAATTCCAAACGGAGCACAAATCAGAAAGTGAGTAACATGGTTAAACTTGCTAAGAAGGCTGCGAGGTTATCTCTCCCCAGCCCTGGCGATGAGTTGGGATCAGTGCTGTACTTGCCCTGGGAGCATTTGATTGGGACAGTGCAGAGAGATTTAATCTTTATATAATCAGTGCTGTTATTGCCCTGGGAATGTTTGATGGGACAGTGCAGAGAGCTTTAATCTTTATATAACCCGTGCTGTTATTGCCCTGGGACTGTTTGATGGACAGTGCAGAGAGCTTTAATCTTTATATAACCCGTGCTGTTATTGCCCTGGGACTGTTTGATGGGACAGTGCAGAGAGCTTAAATCTTTATATAACCCGTGCTGTTATTGCCCGGGGAATGTTTGATGGGACAGTGCAGACGGAGCTTTACTTTGCATCCAGGGTGTTTGGGTATTGGGCCCCTCCGCCCGCTCCAGCTCACTGTGCGGCCTGTGAATTTAAGTGCGCAGGATCTTACAGATCGCCACGCGGCCAAGAACGTTCCAGGGAACATTGCTCAGCAGGTCAGGCAGCATCTGTGGAGAGAGAAACAGAGTCAATGTTTCAGCTCAATGACCTTTCATCAGAACTAGGAAATGTTACAGATGTAACATATTTTAAGCATGTATAGAGGCAGAGAAAGGGGGAATGGGAGGAAAGAACAAAGGCAAGGGCTGTGCTGTACCTGCCCTGGGTGTATTTGGAGGGATTGGGTAGCGGGAGCTTTACTCGTGCTGTACTTGCCGTGGGAGAATTTGATGTGACAGTGCAGAGGGAGATCTACCCGATTCCTAACAGGTGCTGCACCTGCTGTGGAAATGTCTGATGAGACAGTGTAGAAGTAGATTTAACCTGTATCTAACCCATGCTGTACCTGCCCTTGGAGTATTTGATGGGGCAGTGTAGAAGGAACTTTAATCTATTACATTACATAGTATTTACAGCACAGAAACAGGCCATTCGGCCCAACAGGTCCATGCCGGTGGTTCTGCTCCACACGAGCCTCCTCCCACCCTACTTCATCGCACATCCTTCTATTCTTTTCTTCCTCATGTACTGATCCAGCTTCCCCTAAAATGCGTTCATGTTATTCGCCTCAACTGCTCCATGTGGCAGCGAGTTCCACATTCTCACCACTCGCTGGGTAAAGATGTTTCTACTGAATTCTTTGTTGGATTTATTAGTGACTATCTTATATTGATGGCCATTTAATAATCAAAGCCCTGTACCTGCTCTGGGAGTGTTTTTTGGGAGAGTGTAGAGGGAGCTTTACTGTGTATCTAACCCGAGCTGTACCTGCCCTGGGAGTGTTTGATGGGACAGTGTAGAGGGAGCTTTACTCTGTATCTAACCCGTGCTGTACTTGCCCTGGGAGTGTTTGATGGGACAGTGTAGAGGGATCTGTACTCTGTATCTAACCCCTTGCTGTACCTGCCCTGGGAGTGTTTGATGAGACAATGCAGAGGGAGCTTTACTCTGTATCTAACCCCTTGCTGTACCTGCCCTGGGAGTGTTCGATGGGACAGTGTAGAGGGAGCTTTACTCTGTATCTAACCCCTTGCTGTACCTGCCCTGGGAGTGTTTGATGGGACAGTTTAGAGGGAGCTTTACTCTATATCTAACCCGTGCTGTACCTGCCTTCGGAGTGTTTGATGAGACAGTGTAGAGGGAGCTTTACTCTGTATCTAACCCGTGCTGTCCCTGCCCTGGGAATGTTTGATGTGAGAGTGTAGAGGGAGCATTACTCTTTATCTAACCCGTGCTGTACCTGCCCTGGGAGTGTTTGATGAGACAGTGTAGAGGGAGATTTACTCTGTATCTAAACCTGTTTTGTACCTGCCCTGGGAGTGTTTGATGGGACAGTGTAGAGGGAGCTGTACTCTGTGTCTAACCTCGTGCTGTACCTGCCCTGCGAGATTTTGATGGGTCAGTGTAGAGGGAGCTGTACTCTGTGTCTAACCTCGTGCTGTATCTGCACTGGGAGTTTTTGATGGGGACAGTGTAAAGGGAGCTTTACTCTTTATCTCACCCATGCTGTACCTGCCCTGGGAGTGTTTGATGGGACAGTGTAGAGGGAGCTTTACTCTGTGTCTAACCTCGTGCTGTATCTGCCCTGGGAGTTTTTGATGGGGACAGTGTAAAGGGAGCTTTACTCTTTATCTCACCCATGCTGTACCTGCCCTGGGAGTGTTTGATGGGACAGTGTAGAGGGAGCTTTACTCTGTATCTAACCCGTGCTGTCCCTGCCCCGGGAGTGTTTGATGAGACAGTGTAGAGGGAGCTTTACTCTGTATCTAACCAATACTGTACCTGCCCTGGGAATGTTTGATGTGAGAGTGTAGAGGGAGCATTACTCTTTATCTAACCCGTGCTGTACCTGCCCTGGGAGTGTTTGATGGGACAGTGTAGAGGGAGCTTTACTCTGTATCTAACCCGGGCTGTACCTGCCCTGGGAGTGTTTGATGTAACAGTTTAGAGGGAGCTTTACTCTGCATCCAACCCCTGTTATAGCTGCCCTGGGAGTGTATGATGGGACATCGTCGAGGGAGCTGTACTCTGTATCTAACCCGTATTGTAAATGCCTGTGAGTGTAACACACACCACCAGCGGCTTTTAACCACCCCCCCCCCCCCGCTGTCACCCGCCCTGCCGTTTATCCCCCCATCTGTATCTCTAACTCCACGAATTGCCCGTTTTTATCCCCCCTGTTAATTCATCCCCTCCGCTGTCTAATCTGCCCCCGTTTATCACCATCAGCCCTGTAAAATATCCCCCGTATACAATGCCCTGTGTAATGCCCCTGTGATACACTCTTCCACACCCGTGTAAAACATCCCCCGTATACAACGCCCTGTATAATGCCCCTGTGATACTCTCTTCCACACCCCTGTAAAATATTCCCCGTTGACAACACCCTGTATAATGTCCCTGTGATACTCTCTTCCACACCCCTGTAAAATATCAACCGTATACAACGCCCTGTATAATGCCCCTGTGATGCCCTCTTCCACACCCATGTAAAATATCCCCCGTAAACAACCCCCTGTATAATACCCCTGTGGTACTCTCTTCCACACCCCTGTAAAATATCCCCCGGAAACAACGCTCTGTATACTATACCCCTGGGACACCACCTCTGTATACTATACACGTGTCACCCCCTGCATACTATACCCAAGAGACCCCCTGAACTATACCCCGTGACAACCCCCACTATTGCTATACATGTGAAAACCCCTGTACACTACAGCACTGTGACACTCGCTGCATACTCCACCCCGTGACAACCCTGTATACGATACCCCTGTGACAACCCCTGTATACAATGCCCGTGAAAACCCCTGTACAATATACCCCGTGACACCACCCTGTATAATATACCCGTGACACCACCTCTGTATAATATACCCGTGAAACCCCATGTACACTATACACGTGACACCCCCATATACTACACCCGTGACACCCCCTGTACACTATACACCGTGACACCACACCCCCCCCGTATGCTATACCCGTGAAAACTCCTGTAAACTACACCCCTGTGACACCCACCGTATACTATACCCAGGATGCCCCTGTAAACTATACCCGTCACGCCACCTCTGTGCACTATTCCCGTTAAACCCCCTGTATACTACACCCGTGACACCCCCTGTACACTATACCCGTGACAGCCCACTGTATACTATACCCGTGACACCCCCTATATACTATACCTGTGATAAACCCGTATACTTAACCCCTGTGACAACCCCTGTATACTATACCCGTGACATACCCCTGTATACTATACCCCTGTGACACACCCCTGTATACTATACCCCTGTGACACCCCCCTGTATACTATACCCCAGTGACACTCCCGCTGCATACTTTACCCGTGACACCACCCCTGTATACTCCACCCGTCAAAATCCCCTGTATAGCATACCCCCGTGATACCCCCTGTATAATAAAAGCAGCGGGAGCAGAGCGAGTGCGCCAACACCGGGAGAGTTCAAAAACAGCAGGAAAAGAGCAAGAGCACCAAAACCCGGGGAAGTTCAAAATCAGCGGGAGCAGAGCGAGAGCGCCAAATCCCGGGCGAGTTCAAAAGCTGCGGGAGCAACACGATGGCATAGTGGTTAGCACTGGTGCCTCACAGCGCCAGGGACCCAGGTTCGAATCCGGCCACGAGTGACTTTCTGTGTGGAGTTTGCAAATTTTCCCCGTGTCTGCCTGGGTTTCCTCCGGGTGCTCTGGTTTCCTCCCACAGACAAAGATGTGCGGGTTAGGTTGATTTGGCTATGATAAATTGACCCTTAGTCTTAGGGGGGATTAAATACGTGGGGCTACGGGCATAGGTTGGGATATGTTAGGGGGGATTAAATACGTGGGGTTACAGGGATAGGGTGGGATATGTGTCGGTGCAGGCTCGATGGACCGAAATGGCCTCTATCTTTACTGTGGGAATTCTGTGATTCTGTAAAGCAGCGGGAGCAGAGCGTGAGTTCCAAAACCCGGGAGAGTTCAAAAGCAGCGGTGAAAGAGCGAGAGCGCCAAAACCCGGGAGATTTCAAAACCCGGGAGACGCTGAGATACAACGGACCGGTGAGTGTAAACAAGAAAAAAGTAATCGAAGTGTGACGTCACCAGAAAGCAGGTAAGTGATTGGTTGGTAAGTATTTCTCTATTTCTCGCTTTTTTCCCCAAACTTGAGCGTCTAAATTTAATTGCCTTGGTGTTGATTAAAAGATATAAGCGTTCCAAATTTTAAAATTAATTAATTAATTGAGATGGGAGACCAGGCAATGTGTTGTTGTTGTTGCATGTGGGAGCTCGTGGACACCATTGAGGTCCAGGGCGACCACATCTGCAGCAAATGTTGGCTGCTCGATAAACATCGGCTCAGAGTTGATGAGCTGGAGTCCGAGCTTCAGACACTGCGACACATTAGGGAGGGGGAGCGTTAGCCGGAAACTATGTTCCAGGAGGCAGTCACACCCACTAGAATAATTACTTCCAATTTGGTCCATGGTCAGGTACAGGAGGGTGTGACTACAAGCGAGGCAGGTATTGGGTTCCAGGAGGAAGTGGTGTAGGAGCCTCAGCCCATGGCCTTGTCCAACAGGTACGAGATTCTTGCTCCCTGTGTGGACGAGTCCATGGACGGCAGGGAGGATGAGCAAACTGGCCACAGCACCGTGGTGCAGGGAGCCATTTAAGTGGGCGGAACAAAAATAAGTATTGTAGTGATTGGGGACAGTATAGTGAGGGGGATATATACTGTTCTCTGCAGCCGAGAGCGTGAGTCCCGAAGGCTGTGTTGCCTGCCCGGTGCCAGGGTTAAGGACATCTCTTCTGGGTTGGAGAGAAACTTGGAGTGGGAGGGGGAAGATCCAGATGTCATGGTCCACGTATTTACCAATGACATAGGTAGGACAACGAAAGAGGATCTGCTGAGAGAGCATGAGCTGCTAGGGGCTAAATGATAAAGCAGAACCACAAAGGTAATAATCTCTAGATTACTACCTGAGCAACTAGCGAATTTGCATAGGGTAAATAAGATCAGAGAAATCAGCAAGTGGCTCAAAGACTGGTGTGGGAGAAATGGGTTTCGATATGTGTGGCACTGGCATCAGCACTGGGATAAGAGGGAGCTGTTCCGTTTGGACGGGCTTCACTTGAACCATGCTGGGGCAAGATTGCTGGCAAATTGAATAACTAGGGCTGTAGAGAGGGCTTTAAACTAAATATTCGGGGGGCGGATCCAGGTGAGCGGGAAAATAAAAAGTCAATGTGAAATGAGAAAGCAACAGAGCTGGCTCGAGATTGGGGAAATAATAACCAGAGTGAGACAGGAAGGGACAGAATGTTTGAAACATAGGAGTGTAACAGGAAAAAGGCCAAAACAAGGAAAAACGGTAAAAAGACAAAGTTAAAAGCTCTATATCTGAATGCACGCAGCATTCGTAACAAGTTAAAAGAGTTGACGGCACAAATAGATATGATCTGATCGCCATTAAACAGACGTGGTTGCAAGGCGACCAAGGCTGGGAACTGAATATTCCAGGGTTAGGAACTGAATATTCCAGGGTATATGATAATTCTGAAGGATAGAAAGAAAGGAAAGGGGGGTGGGGTGGCTTTGTTGGTAAAAGATAGGATTAGTGCAGTGGTGAGAAGTGATACTGGCTCAGAAGATCAAGATGTAGAATCGGTTTGGGTGGAGATAAAAAATTAATAAGGGGAAAATGTCTCTGGTGGGCGTAGTCTACAGGCCCCTGAACAGTAGCAATGCTGTTGGACAGAGTATAAATCAACAAATAATGGAGGCCTGTAAAAAAGGCACGGTAATAATCATGGGTGATTTTAATCTCCATATTGATTGGACAAATCAAATTAGCCATGGTGGCCTGGAGGAAGAGTTGATAGATGCATCTGGGATGTTTTCCTGGAACAGTATGTAATGGAACCAACCAGGCAGCAGGCTATCTTGGATCTGGTACGATGTAATGAGACAGAATAATAAATGATTTCATAGTAAAGGATCCTCTAGGAAAGAGTGATCATAGAAACATAGAAACATGGAAACATAGAAAATAAGTGCAGGAGTAGACCATTCGGTCCTTCGAGCCTGCACCGCCATTTAATGCATTCGTGGCTGAACATGCTACCTCAGTACCCCATTCCTGCTTTCTCGCCATACCCCTTGATCCCCCTAGTTGTGAGTATTATATCTAACTCCCTTTTGAATATATTTAGCGAACTGGCCTCAACAACCCTCTGTGGTAGAGAATTCCACAGATTCACCACTCTCTGGGTGAAGATGTTCCTCCTCATCTCAGTCTTAAATGGCTTCCCCTTTATCCTTAGACTGTGACCCCTGGTTTTAGTTTTCCCTAACATTGGAAACATTCTGCCCGCATCTAATTTGTCTAAACCAGTCAGGATTTTAAACGTCTCTATAAGATCCCCCCTCATTCTTCTGAACTCCAGAGGATACAAGTTCAGTTGATCCAGTCTTTCTTGATATGTCAGTCTGGCCATCCCAGGAATCAATCTAGTGAACCTCGTTGCACTCCCTCAATAGCAAGAATGTCCTTCCTCAAGTTAGGAGACCAAAACTGTACACAATACTCCAGGTGTGGCCTCACCAAGGCCCTGTATAACTGTAGCAGCACCTCCCTACTCCTGTACTCAAATCCCCTTGCTATGAAGGCCATCATGCCATTTGCTTTCTTGACTGCCTGCTGCAATTGCCTTCCCACCTTCAGTGACTGATGTACCATGACGCCCAGGTCTCGTTGCACCTCCCCTTTCCCTAATCTGCCACCATTCAGGTAATAGTCTGCCTCCCTATTTTTACCACCAAAGTGGATAACCTCACATTTGTCCACATTGTACTTCATCTGCCATACATTTGCCCATTCACCCAACCTGTCCAAGTCACTCTGTAGCCTCCTAGCATCCTCCTCATTGTTCACACTGCCTCCCAATTTAGTGTCATTCGCAAATTTGGAGATATTACAATTAATCCCTTCGTCCAAATCATTAATATATAATGTAAACAGCTGGGGCCCCAGCACAGAACCCTGCGGTACCACGCTGGTAACTGCCTGCCATTCTGAAAAGTACCCATTTACTCCTATTCTTTGTTTCCTGTGTGCCAACCAGTTATCAATCCACGTCAACACATTACGCCCAATCCCATGTGCTTTAACTTTGCACACCAATCTCTTGTGTGGGACCTTGTCGAAGGCCTTCTGAAAGTCCAAATACACCACATCTACTGGTCCCCCCCCCCCCGTCCACCCTATTGGAAACATCCTCAAAAAATTCCAGAAGATTTGTCAAGCATGATTTCCCTTTCACAAATCCATGCTGACTTGGACCTATCATGTCGCCACTTTCCAAATGGTCTGTTATGACATCTTTAATAATTGCTTCCATCATTTTACCCACCACCGATGTCAGGCTGACCGGTCTATAATTCCCTGCTTTCTCCCTCCCTCCTTTTTTAAACAGAGGGGTTACATTAGCCACCCTCCACTCCTTTGGAACTGATCCAGAGTCTAAGTAATGTTGGAAAATGATCGTCAATGCATCCAATATTTCCAAGGCTACCTCCTTAAGTACTCTGGGATGCAGACCATCAGGCCCTGGGGATTTATCAGCCTTCAGTCCCATCAATTTCCCCAACACCTTTTCCCGACTGATAAGGATTTCCCTCAGCTCATCCCTCTTACCAGATCCTTTGATCTCTTTTATTTCCGGAAGGTTGTTTGTGTCCTCCACAGTAAACACCGAACCAAAGTACTTGTTCAATTGATCTGCCATTACTTTGTTCCCCATTATGACTTCCCCTGTTTCTGACTGCAGGGGACCTACATTTGTTTTTACTAACCTCTTTCTTTTTACATATTTATAGATGCTTTTGCAGTACGTTTTAATGTTCTCCGCAAGCTTCCTTTCATATTTTATTTTCCCTGCCCTAATCAAACCCTTCGTCCTCCTCTGCTGAGTTTTAAAGTTCTCCCAGTCCCCGGGTTGCTGCTACTTCTGGCCAATTTGTATGCCACTTCCTTGCTTTTAATACCTATCCCTGATTTCCCTTGTTAGCCATGGTTAAGCCACCTTCCCTTTTTATTTTTACGCCAGACAGGGATGTACAATTGCTGTAGTTCATCCATGCGATCTCTAAATGTCTGCCATTGCCCTTCCACTGATAACCCCTTAAATATCGCTTGCCTATCTAACCTCGCCAATTCACGCCTCATAACCTCAAAGTTGCCCTTTTTTAAGTTCTGGACCATGGTCTCTGAATTAACTGTTTCCTTCTCCATCCTAATGTAGAACTCCACCATACTATGGTCACTCTTCCCCAAGGGGCCTCGCACCACAAGATTGCTGATTATTCCTTCCTCATTACACAACACCCACTCCAGGATGGCCTCCCCTCTAGTTGGTTCCTCAACATATTGGTTTAGGAAACCATCCCTTAAACACTCCAGGAAATCCTCCTCCACGGTATTGCTTCCAGTTTGAGTAGCCCTATCTATATGCATATTAAAGTCACCCATGATAACTGCTGCGCCTTTTTTGCATGCACCTCTGATTTCCTGTTTCATACCCTCCCCCACCTCACTACTACTGTTTGGAGGTCTGTACACAACCCCCACTAACGTTTTCTGCCCTTTGGTGTTCTGCAGCTCAACCCATATTGATTCTACATCCTCCAAGCTAATGTCCTTCCTAGCTATTGCATTAATCTCCTTTTTAACCAGCAATGCTATCCCACCCCCTTTTCCTTTTATTCTATCCTTCCTGAATGTTGAATACCCCTGGATATTCAGTTACCAGCCTTGATTGTTCTGGAGCCACGTCTCTGTAATCCCAATCACATCATATCCGTTAACATCAATTTGCACAGTCAATTCATCCACCTTATTACGGATACTCCTTGCATTAAGACACAGAGCCTTTAGGCTTGTTTTATTAACACCCTTTGTCCTTTTAGACTTATGATTTAGTATGGCCCTTTGTGTTTCTTGCCTTTGTTTACTCAGGTTTCCCTTATTGTTTCTCACCCTTCTAACATTTCTTTCTGACTGCATATTTCTTCCCCCTGTTTCGCTACATAGGTTCCCATTCCCCTGCCATATTAGTTTAAATCCTCCAGAACTGCCTTAGCAAATATTACCCCGAGGACATCGGTTCCAGTCCTGCCCAAGTGCAGACCGTCCCTTTTGTACAGGTCCCACTTCCCCCAGAACTGGTTCCAATGCCTCAGGTATTTGAATCCCTCCCACCTGCACCACTGCTCAAGACACGTATTTAATCTCGCTATCCTGTTCATGCTACTCTGATTAGCACGTGGCACTGGTAGCAACCCAGAGATTACTACCTTTGAGGTCCTACTTTTCAATTTAGCTCCTAGCTCCCTAAATTCTTCTTGTAGGACGTCTTCCCGCTTTTTACCTATACCGTTGGTACCTACATGCACCACGACAGCTGGCTCTTCACCCATCCTTTCCAGAATGTTCTGCAGCCGCTCCGAGACATCCTTGACCCTTGCACCAGGGAAGCAACATACCATCCTGGAATCTCGGTTGCGGCCACAGAAACTCCTGTCTATTCCCCTTACAATTGAGTCCCCTATCACTATAGCTCTACCACTCTTTTTCCCGGCCTGCTGTGCAGCAGAGCCAGCCATGGTGCCATGAACCTGGCTGCTGGTGCCTTCCCTGGTAGGTAATTTCCCCCAACAGTATCAAAACGGTATATCTGTTTTGGAGGGAGACGACCGCAGGGGACTACTGCACTACCTTCCTGATATTGCCCTGCCTCTTGGTCACCCATTTACTGTCTGACCTAGCCTTTACCCGCGGTTTGTTCAACTCACTAAATGAGTAATCCACAAAGTTCTCGGCATCGTGGATGCTCCAGAGTGAGTCCATCCGCAGCTCCAGTGCCGCCATGCGGTCCGTCAGGAGCTGCAGCTGGACGCACTTCCTGCACACATAGTTGTCAGGGACACTGGAAGTGTCTCTGATTTCCCACATAGCACAGGAGGAGCACGACACGGTTCCGAGATTTCGTGCCATGACTTAACCCTTATATTATGGTTGAATAGCATGGTTGAATTACAAATTCAGTTGGAGGGTGAGAAAGTTGTATCCCAAACCAGTGTCCTGATCTTAAACAAAGGCAATTATAATGGCATGAGTGCAGAACTGGCTAAAGTGGACTGGAAAAACAAATTTAAGGGTAAGAAAGTTGAAATGCAGTGGCGGACATTTAAGGAGATATTTCATAACTCTCAACAAATATATATTCCACTGAGAAAGAAAGATTTTAAGAGAAGGGAGCACCATCCGTGGCTAACTAAGGAAGTAAAGGATGGTATCAAATTGAAAACGAAGGCATACAATGTTGCCAAGATTGGTGGGAGACCAGAGGATTAGGAATTTTTTTTAAACCACCAAGGGATGACTAAAACAATAAAGAGAGAGACGGTGAATTAGGAGAGTAAGCTGGCAAGGAACATTAAAACAGATAGTAAGAACTTCTACAGGTATATAAAAAGGAAGAGGGTAGCTAAAGTAAACGTTGATCCCTTAGAGGATGAGACTGGGGAATTAATAATGGGGAACGGGGAAATGTCAGAGACTCTGAACAAATATTTTGCATCTGTCTTCACTGTAGAAGACACTAACAACATCCCAATAATGGATAATCAAGAGGCCACAGGGAGTGGGGAACTAAAGTCAATCACTATCACTATGGAAATGGTACTCGGTAAAATAATGGGACTAAAATCGATAAAGTCCCCTGGACCAGATGGCCTGCATCCCAGGGTCTTAAAAGAAGTGGCTGCAGAGAGAGTGGATGCATTGGTTGCAATATACCGAAATTTCCTGGACTCTGGAGAGGTCCCAGGGAATTGGAAAACCGCTAATGTAACACCCCTATTTAAGAAAGCAGGGAGACAGAAAGCAGGAAACTAAAAACCAGTTAGCCTAACATCTGTCGTTGGGAAAATGCTGGAGTCATTCATTAAGGAAGCAGTAGTAGGTCATTTAGAAAAACATACTGCAGTCAAACAGAGTCAGCGTGGTTTTAGGAAAGGGAAATCATGTTTAACAAATTGGCTGGAGTTCTTTGAGCATGTAACAAGCAGGGTGGACAAGGGTGAGCCAGTAGATGTGGTGAATTTGTATTTCCAGAAGGCATTCGATAAGGTGCCACATAAAAGGTTATTGCATAAGATAAGAGCTCACGGAGTTGGGGGTAATATATCAGCATGGATAGAGAATTGGCTAACTGACAGAAAGCAGAGAGTCGGGATAAATGGGTCATTTTCTGGTTGGCAAACGGTAACTAGTGGGGTGCCACAAGGATCGGTGCTGGGTTCCAACTATTTACAATCTGCATTAATGACCTGGATGAAGGGATCGAGTGTAATGTAGCCAAGTTTGCGGATCATACAAAGATGGGTGGGAAAGCAAGTTGTGCAGAGGACTCAAGGAATCTGCAAAGGGATATAGACAGGATGGTGAGTGGGCAAACATTATGTTCTTAAAAATTCACATCCATTTTGCTCAGTATTTATTTCTCACTTTTTTTGTTCTTTTCGTGCTTTTTCTCAGAAGCGTTTCACTGTAGTTATTTATTAGAAGAAAGAAATGAACAGAAGTGATTTACTAGAATGCTACCAGGGATGAGGGATTTTAGAATGTGGTGGACTGGAGAAGCTGGGGTTGTTCTCCTTAGAGCAGAGGTTTTGACAGAGGTGTTTAAATTCATGAACGGGTTTGATATCGTAAATGAGGAGAAACATTTTTCCAGTGGTTAAAGAGTCGGTGACCAGAGGACACAGATGGAAGGCGATTGGCAGAAGAATCCGAGGCGACATGAGGAACCTTTTTTTTTTAGACTGCGAGTTGTTGGGATCTGGAATGCACTGCCTCAATTCACAATTAAACAGATGCGTCCCAATAAATGAATAATTAATTTAGATATATCTACAGACACTTGTAACTTGCAGAGATAATAAACATTTACATCGAACACAAGTCAGGAATACATTTGTATCCTGCGGGAATGCATCCAGTATATTTAGAGCTCTCACAGCTGCTGGGTGGAGCGTTCCTTGGTGGGCCAGGGGTTGGAATTCGGTGCAACCAGAGCACGTGTTTGATTTTCGGTCTGATTTTTATAAAACAGTTGTGCAGTTTATTAAATCAATTACACGAACATATAATTAAAGGCAGTATCACGATGAATAATTGTTTTAATCGGCATTAATAAACCGATAACTTTCTGTTGCAGCCTCGAGGAAATGTTAACATTTTGGCCGAATGACAGTCAGACTTTAATATGTATTTGTGATGAGCCTTTATCCGTTCCCATCCCAAAGGATTTCAAACGAGACGCAACCAACCTCTGTGGGATCATAAGAGAATATTTTGTTCTTTAAAAATGCCACGCTGGGAATCGAAGCCAGGCTCTCCTGTATACTAAACAGGCTCGTTGACCAGCTAAGCCACGGAGCCAACTCACGGCTGAGATTTCTCTGCTCCCCTGATATCTGGTACCTGTGGTATCGCGTTCCACATTCCAACCACTCTTTGCATAAAAACGTTTTTCCTGAACTCCCGACTGGATTTATTATTGAGGATCTTATATTATGACATCTAGTTTAACTTAGTATGACACAAGAGGACTGGCGGCTGCTGTTTTATAAAACCCACTGTCAAAGACCCACACTCCGTACATGCACACCTGAGGTTGTATAATAGTGGGAACACTGGCGCAGATTGTTGAATTGAGGGGGCACTGGTTGGGTTTATATGATAGAGTGGAGCAGTACTTGCCGTTGTGCGGTAGTGAGGTGGGAAATATTTTGGTGAATTTGTCTGGAGCTGATTTTTCGGCCAAGTTGATTTGCTCCTTCCAGAAAAACCAACCCGCCCTCCATCCACGGCAGGTTTTCACTTCCATCAGCTCATCCACAAAACCCAGCTTTAAACAGCAATAAAAACACTGGAATCACACGGCGGGTCATTCAACATCTGTGGAGACAACAGACACGTTTATTTTAGGGGTTTGGACCATTTTTTCACGGACCACCTGCAGTACTCTCGCGGACCACTGGTGGTCCGCGGACCACAGATTGGGAACCACTGCTCTACAATGTCCCATCAAACACTCCCGGGGCAGGTACAGCACGTTTTAGATACAGAGTAAAGATCGTTCTACATTGTCCCATCAAACACTCCCAGGGCAGGTACAGCACGGGTTAGATGCAGAGTAAAGCTCCCTCTACACTGTCCCATCAAACACTCCCAGGGCAGGTACAGCACGGGTTAGATACAGAGTAAAGCTCCCTCTGCACTGTCCTATCAAACACTCCCAGGGCAGGTACAGCGCGGGTTAGATACAGAATAAAGCTATCTTTACACTGTCCCATCAAACACTCCCAGGGCAGGTACAGCACTCGTTAGATACAGAGTAAAGCTCATAGAATCATAGAATCATAGAAGATAGGAGCAGGAGTAGGCCATTCGGCCCGTCGAGCCTGCTCCGCCATTCAGTGAGATCATGGCTGATCATCCAAGTTCAGTAATCTGTCCCTGCCTTCTCCCAATATCCCTTGATCCCTTTAACCTTAAGAAATATATCTAACTCCTTCTTGAATATATTTAATGAGTTGGCCTCAACTGCCTTCTGTGGTAGAGAAATCCAGAGGTTCACCACTCTCTGGGTGAAGAAATTCCTCCTCATCTCTGTCCTCAATGGATTACCCCTTATCCTTAGACTGTGACCCCTGGTTCTGGACTACCCGGCCATCGGGAACATCCTTCCTGCATCTAGTCTGTCTACTCCTGTTAGAATTTTATAAGTTTCAATGAGATCCCCTCTCATTCTTCTAAACTCCAGCGAGTATAATCCCAAGCGACCTAATCTCTCCTCATACGTCATTCCTGCCATCCCAGGTATCAGTCTGGTGAATCTTCGCTGCACTCCCTCCATGGCAAGAACATCCTTCCTCAGATAAGGCGACCAAAACTGCACACAATACTCAAGATGTGGTCTCACCAATGCTCTGTACAACTGCAGCAAGACATCCTTTTTCCTGTACTCGAACCCTCTCGCTACGAAGGCCAACATACCATTTGCCTTCTTAACCGCCTGCTGCACCTGCATGCTTACCTTCAGCGACTGGTGCACAAGGACACCCAGGTCTCGTTGCACTTCCCCTTCTCCCAATCTATTGCCGTTCAGATAATAATCTGTCTTCCTGTTTTTGCCACCAAAGTGGATAACCTCGCATTTATCCACGTTATATTGCATCTGCCATGCTTCTGCCCAATCACCCAACCTGTCCAAATCATCTGGAGTTTCTCGGTATCCTCCTCACAGCACACACGCCCACCCAGCTTTGTGTCATCTGCAAACTTGGAGATATTACATCTAGTTCCCTCCTCTAGATCATTAATATATATTGTGAATAGCTGGGGTCCAAGGACCGATCCCTGCGGTACCCCACTAGTCACTGCCTGCCACTCGGAAAAAGACCCGTTTATTCCAACTGTTTGCTTCCTGTCTGCCAGCCAGTTCTCTATCCAACTCAGTACCTTACCCCCAATCCCATGTGCCTTAACTTTACATGCTAATCTCTTATGCGGGACCTTATCGAAAGCCTTCTGAAAGTCCAAATACACCACATCCACTGGTTCTCCCTTATCTATTTTACCAGTTACATCCTCAAAAAATTCCAGCAGATTAGTCAAGCACGATTTACCTTTTGTAAATCCATGTTGACTTTGACCGATCCTGTCACAGTTTTCCACCCAAGTGGCTACCCTTGTGAATTATACTTGTGTACGAAAGACTGATACTTGGATGTTTTTAGTAATAACTTGTATAAGTGTGCGTGTAGAATAGTGAACTTCACATTAACCAAATATCTATATTCAGTGTGACCTGTAATGACTTGTGCATAAATTGCTAAGGCTTGCTCAAAATGTAACTGCAAAGACAGCCAGGACTAGTCAAGACTAGCTCTGATAACGGACAGTATCGCAGCTTACGCAGCTTATGAGGCCTTGTACTGCCTGTACCAGGGAAGCTAGAAATGAGAGAGATAAGGTCAATTCCAATGGGGTGAAGAACTATAAACAAGATGACGATGAACAGGAAAAAGTTGTAGGAAAAATACTGAAAAGGCGTGGCCAAGATGCTAAACTTAGCCTGAGTGACAATGGTGTTTTGATCATTAGAACCTATTAAAATAGGTGATTTTGTTAAAGACCATATATGGACAATGCCCGCATGAACTTTTGATAAGATATGGGTTAAAACCTTGATACTCGAAGAACAACTTTACACAGACCTACTGCAAGAACAAAGGAACAGACTGAAGATGACGCCACTTGTGTCCGAGAGGTTCCAGAGTCCAAGGGCTGCGAGCTACTCGTTAAACTATCGCCTGCTGTTCAGTCTATTACGCTGTAAGCTTAATAAATCTTGATCTATTGATCAAACACACTGGCTGCTGCCTATTGGTGTCTTGTCCAAGAACTCTCAGAGATCATGAAGATCTTAAACTTGTGTGTCATCTTTCTCTTCTGCATGCATCTACACGGTGCTAGCCCTGTGGCTTCAGCAGAGGTAGAGGCAGCCTGCTCTCTTCCCTGCTGCCAAGGAGGTGTAGAGCAGCTTGCTGCACAGAAGTGAGGCCATGAGGACCCACGTCTATGCTGACATCCCTCCTAGAGAGGAGGTCTATGAGCCTCTGCCATCTATTCTCTATACATAGCCATCTATCCTCCATAAAGACCATGTGTTCCTCCGAGTGGAGCATTAGCTGCTCCATGTAGCTGTCCATCCTATCCATGGAGGAGCCTACAGTCACCACCGTCTGTGATATGGTGGTGATCATGTTGGAGATGGGCTCCTCCATCCTCTGAACATTTGCAGACATCGCGCTCGCAAAACCTGTCAGAGCCCCCCTGCACTTCTTGCTGTACCTCCAGGGTCGCCCTCTTTCTAGATGGCCCCCGAGGCTCAGCGTCTGCATGCAGCTGAGCGGAGCTGGGTTCGTCCTGCACCCTCCGGCAAGGAGTCTCCACTGCTCTCCCTCTCTCCACCATCTGCTCTTGCACAATTGTGAGTTGTGAGACACCAGGTGACAACACTACTCTATGTCGTGTGGGACCCACCGAGGTGTGCGTATCTGCCCTTGTGCTGGGTGCGCTTATGTCTGGTGATGTTGCACCCTCAGAGGGTGGAGGCTCGTCTGAGGAGTCGTCTTCCTCTTCCTCCTGGACAGTGGAGGGTGGGGGGAGCTCTTGATGCACCATTGGGAGAGTGAAGATATGAGTTAGATATGTCATGTTAAGAATGGGTACAGATACCATTATGCACATGGTGACCATTCAGTGACATCAGTGCCCATATGAGTGACTGATGTATGCCATGTAATTCTGTCACCAGGTTGCTGAGATGTCCCCCTCGCTCCATCTCCCACCTCCAGCTGCTCGGCGACTCCAGATATTTCTAAAGCAGCCTCCTCTGCTGTTGTAAGGTTTGCAAATGATGGAATGCCACCGCCGGTTATCCCCTTCTCCGGCTTATTGTGGGCTCTCTTTTCCTGCAAGGAGGGAAAGAAGAGAAGGTTGAGTGAGCGTGATGGAATGAATGTAAGGAATGGATGGGGTATATATTTAGAGGGTGACTTTGATGGAGTGGGGTGCCAAAAACAAGTGGCCTCCTTGTGTGTTGTTCGTTGGTATGATTGCACTAGGATGAGGGTGAGTGTGAGGGAAGGCTAGTGAGATGGGGATGTGATAATGTAAATAGAAAGAGAGGGACGGGTGGACGTGCAAGGTATGTTGGTGTGAGTAAGAATGTGCAGGGGTAGGGTTGGGAAGGCAGAGTGATGGGGGTGTGATGAGAGGCACAGCAAGATGAAGGTGAGTGTAGCTTTGTACTCACGTTTCCTGATCTAATGAGATAATTGAAACATTTGCAGCACTGCACCCAGGTCTTCCTGACAACATCCCTGCTGGTGACCCCCTCTGCAATCTCCAACCAGGCTGTGTTGGTGTCCTGGGGAGGTCTCTTCCGTCCATTGGAAAAGAAGATGACCATCCTGAATGCTTTGACTCCCTTCATAAACATATGGAGGGAGCAATCGGACAACCTGGGTGCAGCCCTCTGCCTCTGTGCAGTCATTGTTAGTGTTTGCAGCACTCCAATACTGTCGTGCACTGACAGCATTATGTTACATTGACATTCAAGTCCATTGTGGCCATGGCCCCTTTAAAGATCCCGGCTGAAAACGCGTCATCGATAACGTCAACAGACCAGACCCGTCTAAGTGTTCCGGGTAACGCACTGGGCGGGCTCAATAGGCCCCATTAAGGTAAAGTCGTTTTCAGCAGCGGGCTGGAGCCAGCAACCGGGTCACGACCCGCCATGGCGGCCTCCCGCACCGGACCTGCCCAGGTAGGAACAATTACGGCCGTGGTTTTTCCGGTCTTGAGGAGTCCGTGGGCCATATCTATTTTCAGTGTGACAGGCTGCAGCCTCTGTATCGTTACTTGAAGTGGCAGCTCCTCAGCTATTGGTTATATTTTAGCCCCAGGCTCCTAATCATTGGCCGCCTGGTGCAGAGTCGGGTGAGTAAGGCAGCGGATCTTCTCCTGGACCTGCTCTTGGACTTGGCTGAAACAGCAATTTCTAGGTTCTGGGTGGGCGGGGCCCATGGGGTGCGAGGGTGTCTCTGGGTTCCTGCCTCTCATCCGCGGTCTTGTCCGTGCCCAGGTGGCCATGAGAGGGTGCATGCGGTGTCCACTGGTACGTACGATACCTTCCGCGATCGGAGGGCACCGCAGGTCAGTGAGGTGATAATCGACCCTCACAATCACATTGTGATTTAATTATTGTTTGTGTGTGTGGCTGTGTTGAACATACTTATTACTGGAATAACAACAGAACATGCTGAAAACAGTCAACAGGTCAGGCAGCATCGAGGAGAGAGAAACAGAGTCAGCGTTTCGGTTCGAGGGCCCTTCGTCAGAACTGTTACTGGACATTTGTGGTGTGATGGGACACTTGCCTTACTGGTTTAATGTCCCCGTCTGGTGACACTAGGACAACTTAATGTCACCCCGCTACAGGTAGTGAACAAAGGCCGAATCTGAAAATGTGAGTGTTCACTTCACCAATTGGAGCTTTCAATGGCGGTGTGCTTACCCAGGATCCCCCGTGCGGCAGAAAGTGCCCTATCAATGACTACAGGAGCACAGTGCGCAGGCGCAGGGCAGTGGAGTGGTCCGATCATTCGCAGTGCGCGTGGTGACGTGGGGAGTAATGGCGGATCAACGTCGGCAATTGGTAGAGAGAAACACAGTCAACGGTTCAGGTCAATGACCTTCGTCAGAGTATTTCCTGTTGTACTAATGGCCGAACAAGCGACTCAAGAGATGGGAGGCGATTCCGGGGTACGGGGCGCAATAGGCGCCGTGGCTGGGCTAGGAAGCCTCACAAACACCCGGCGTAGGCCTCAGCACCCGCGTCGCCAGGTCCGGCCGCCGGGGTGACTGTCCGCCATCTTGCGAGAGGATTTCTCCGCGGCGACAGGCCCCGGTCACCCCGGCAACCGACCGCCATCTTGGTGAAGGAAGGCGGGACTTGTCCCCGCGCCGCCATCTTGGACAGGGCGTGGTCATGGCGCATGCGCGGCCCTCTCCCCGTGCAGGTGCAGCAGCAGCGCATTTTTATATTCCTTTATGGGATGTGGGCGTCGCTGGCAAGGCCACCATTTATTGCAGTATCCCAATTGCCCTTGAGAAGGGGATGGTCAGATGTTTTCTTGAACCGCTGTAGTCCGTGTGGTGAAGGTACTCCCACAGTACTGTTCGATAGGGAGTTCCAGGATTTCGACCCAGCGACAATGAAGGATCGGCGATATACTTCTATGTCAGGATGGTGTGTGACTTGGAGGGGAAATTGGAGGTGGTGATGTTCCCATGCGCCTGCTGCCCTTGTCCTTCTAGGTGGTGGTGGTCACGGGTTTGGGAGGTGCTACCGAAGAAGCCTTGATGTGTTGCGGCAATGCATCTTGTAGATGGTACACACTGCAGCCACGGTACACCCGTGTAGGAGGGAGTGAATGTTTAAGATGATGGACGGGGTGTCAATCAAGCGGGCTGCTTTGTCATGAATGGTGTCGACCTTCTTGAGTCTTGTTGGAGCTGTACTCTTCAAGGCAAGTGGAGATTATTCCATCACACTCCTCGAACACGTGCTGTAGAACTGGAGCCAAGCAGAGCAGAGGGAGGGAGAGAGTGGGAGAGGGGCAAATATATGGTGCAATGGGTAAGGATTTCAGGAAAGGGAGTGTGTGTGTGGGACAGGAATTTACAACTTTTGGGGGAAACACGAGAGGAAATACTGTTGCACAGAAACTACAATTGTCGGTTCTGAATTTCTGTCCTGTACTTACAGTGATGACTTTTGTAAACTCCTTTTAAAGGGTATTAGAAGGGAAGGTTTTGCAGACAAGAAACTCAAACCAAACCGTGGGAATGTGGAGACTGTGAGAAGGGATTCAATTATCCATCTGAAATGCAAATTCATCAGCGCAGTCGCATTGGGGAGAGACTGTTCACCATCTTCGTATGTGGGAAGGGATTCAGTCGGTCATCCATGCTGCTGAAACACCAGCGAGTTCACACTGACGAGAGACTGTTCAGTTGCTTTCACTGTGGGAAGAGATTCAGTCATCCCACCTCATTGAACACCAGCATGTTCACAGTGGAGAGAATCAGTTCACCTGCTCCGTGTGTGCGAAGGGATTCACAAGTTCATCCAGTCTGCTGAAACACCAGCAGATTCACAGTGACAGCAGACCTTTTAAAAGTTATTTTAAGTATTGGTATGTATAGCTTATTAAATAAAATACACTGGTTGACATATCAAATTATATCAATATTAAGCTAGAATAACTAGGGATTTATTTAGGTTAAAGCACAGTCTGGATAAACACACATCTTCTGCCAAGCATGGGTGAATGTGAAGATTCAATTTAATGCCCGCAGGGTGTCTGGAGGACTGCTGGGGAGTGTGGCCAGAGAATCAGTCCCTTTTGTAAAGGACATTGGAAGCTGTAAGGGTTTGAAGGTTACAGAAGCAGGTAATTAACACTCCTGTGTGGGAGAGTAATGAACGAACTAATAGAGATTAATGGGCAAGCACAACGAATAATAACAGTTCACCGCCACGCTAAAACAGCAGCTCACCTCCCCACTAAACCAGCAGCTCACTGGCCCACTAAACCAGCAGCTCACTGGCCCACTAAACCAGCAACTCAGTGGCACACTAAACCAGCAGCTCACTGGCCCACTAAACCAGCAGCTCACTGGCCCACTAAACCAGCAGCTTGCCTCCCCACTAAGCAAGCTACTCGCCACCCCACTTAATCATAGTGTTATTGTGAGGGCTGTGGGGTATTTCTGTGTGTTACAGTGAGGGGTGTGGGGTATATCACTGTTACAGTGAGGGGTGTTGGGTATATCACTATTACAGTGAGGGGTGTGGAGTATTATCAGTGTTACAGTGAGGGATATATCAGTGTTACAGTGAGGGATATATTAGTGTTAAAGTGAGGGGTTTGGGTATATCAGTGTTACAGTGAGGGGTGTGGGGTATATCAGTGTTAGTGAGGGGTGTGGAGTATATCAGTGTTACAGTGAGGTGTGTGGGGTATATCAGTGTTACAGTGAGGGGTGTGGGGTATATCCGTGTTACAGTGAGGGGTGTGGGGTATATCAGTGTTACAGTGAGGGGTGTGGGGTATATCAGTGTTACAGTGAGGGGTGTGGGGTATATCAGTGTTACAGTGAGGGATATATTAGTGTTACAGTGAGGGATATATTAGTGTTACAGTGAGGGGTGTGGGGTATATCAGTGTTACAGTGAGGGGTGTGGGGTATATCAGTGTTACAGTGAGGGATATAGCAGTGTTACAGTGAGGGATATATCAGTGTTACAGTGAGGGGTGTGGGGTGTATCAGTGTTACAGTGAGGGGTGTGGGGTATATCAGTGTTACAGTGAGGGGTGTGGGGTATTATCAGTGTTACAGTGAGGGATATATCAGTGTTACAGTGAGTGATATATTAGTGTTACAGTGAGGGGTGTGGGGTGTATCAGTGTTACAGTGAGGGGTGTGGGGTATATCAGTGTTACAGTGAGGGTTGTGGGGTATATCGGTGCCTTACAGTGAGGGGTATATCAGTGTGTTAAAGTGAGGGGTGTGGTGTCTATCACTGTCACAGTGAGGGGTGTTGGGTATATCACTGTTACTGTGAGGGGTTTGGGGTATTATCAGTGTTACAGTGAGTGATATATCAGTGTTACAGTGAGGGGTGTGGGGTATATCAATGTGTTTTACTGAGGGGTGTGGGGTATTATCAGTGTTACAGTGAGGGGAGTGGGGTATTATCAGTGTTACAGTGAGGGATATATCAGTGTTACAGTGAGGGGTGTGGGGTATATCAGTGCGTTACAGTGAGGGGTGTGGGGTATATCCGTGTGTTACAGTGAGGGATGTGGGGTATATCGGTGTGTTACAGTGAGGGGTGTTGGGTATATCACTGTTACAGTGAGTGGTGTGGGGGATATCAAAGTATTATAGTGAGGGGTGTGGGGTATATCAGTGCTCCAGTGAGTGGTGTGGGGTATATCAGTGTTACAGTGAGGGGTGTGGGGTATATCAGTGTTACAGTGAGGGGTGTGGGGTATATCCGTGTGTTACAGTGAGGGATGTGGGGTATATCGGTGTGTTACAGTGAGGGGTGTTGGGTATATCACTGTTACAGTGAGTGGTGTGGGGTATATCAGTGTTACAGTGAGGGGTGTGGGGTATATCAGTGTGTTACATTGAGGGGTGTGGGGTATATCTGTGTGTTACAGTGAGGGGTGTGGGTCGTATCGGCGTGGTACAGTGAGGGGTGTGGGACGTATCGGAATGTTACAGTGAAGGGTGTGGGGCGTTTCGGCGTGTTACAGTGAGGGGTGTGGGGCGTATCGGCGTGTTACAGTGAGGGGTGTGGAGTATATCAAAAGGGGATTGCATAAGTGCCCGAAGGAATAAAAAATTGCAGGGCTCTGTTGAAAATTCGTGGGAGTGGGACTTGCTGAAGTGCTCTTGCAAAGAGCCGGCTTGGGCTCGATGGGCCGTAAAGCCTCCTTCTGTACTGTAACCATTCTATGATTTTACAGATCCAGAGATGTACAACAACAACAATAACTTGTATTTAAATAGCGCCTTTAACCTAGTAAAACGTCCCAAGGCGCTTCACAGGAGTATTTTAACAGAAACAATTTGACACCGAGCCACATAAGGATAAATTAGGAGAGGTAACTAAAAGCTTGGTAAATGTGTTATGTTTTAATGAGCGTCTTCAAGGAGGAAAGAGAGGTAGCGAGGCGGAGAGGTTTAGGTTGGGAATTCCAGAACTTAGGGCCTAGGCAACAGAAGGCACGGCCACCAAATGTTGAGCGATTATAATCAGGGATGCTCAAGAGGACAGAATTAGAGGAGCGCAGATATGTCGGGAGGGGGGGGGATGGGCGGAGTTGTGGGGCTGAAGGAGATTAGAGATAGGAAGGGGCGAGGCCATGGAGGGATTTGAAAACAAGAATGAGAATTTTGAAATCGAGGTGCTGCTTAACCAGGAGCCAGTGTAAGTCAGCGAGCACAGGGGAGATGGGCGAACGGGACTTGGTACGAGTTAGGACACGGGCAGCCGAGTTTTGGATGGCCTCAAGTTTACATAGGGTGGAATGTGGGAGGCCAGCCAGGAGTGCGTTGGAACAGTCAAGTCTAGAAGTAACAAAGGCATGGATGATGGTTTCAGCAGCGGATGAGATGAGGTAAGGGCGGAGACGGAGGTGGAAGTAGGCGACCTTTGTTATGCTGCCGATATGTGGTCGGAAGCTCATTTCAGGGTCAAATATGACACCAATGTTGTGAACAGTGTGGTTAAGCCTCAGTCAGATGTTAGGGAGAGGGATGGAGTCTGTGGCTAGGGAACGGTGTTGGTGGCAGGGACTGAAAACGATGTCTTCGGTCTTCCCAATATATAATTGGAGAAACTTTTTGCTCATCCAGAACTGGATGTCGGTCAAGCAGTCTGACAATTTAGACACTGTGAAGGGGTCGAGAGAAGAGTTAGTGAGGTAGAGCTGGGTGTCGTCAGCGTACATGTGGAAACTGACGCTGTATTTTTTCATGTTGTCGACAAGGGGCAACATGTAGCTGAGAAATAGGAGGAGGCCAAGGAAATATCTTTCGGGGACGCCAGAGGTAACGTGTGGGAGCGGGAAGAGAGGCAAACTGATATTCTGATCCTTTAATCACACTATGTTCCCAGCCCCAGACGCATCCCTCACAGCAGAGAGAGAGAGAGAGAGAGCGGCAGAGACAGTGAGGGAGCAGATACGTAGAGAGGGCAAGAAACACTGGGGTAGAGTTTGACTTATAGTAGGTGCTATAGTACAAACCGGGTGATTGTGAATCAGCCACCCATTTTACACCGATGGAAATAAAACTCGGGAGAGATGCAGGGCAGGATCCCGGTTCATTCCAGGAGACGGGGCTGATTGTACACCCTGTGTTCATGCCCAGTGAGACTGCACACAAGGAGCAGAGCCTGGTCAATGTGACCCTGTGACACCGAGTGGGAGGGGCTCCGGCCACTTTGTGACATCACTCCTGGCTGCTGTGTGATTGGCTCCTGGCTTCTGTGTGATTTCACCTGGAGACAGAGCCCCGCCCCTGATTACGGCCCATCAGTGGGATGTCAGTGTGGGAGGAGCTGGAGCGACAGCTGACACTGGGGGTGAGTTTAGTCCCAATAAACAGGGAAATGGAAAGAATAGAACAATTTAATATTAAAGTAAGTAATTCAAACACACTGATTAATTGCAAAAATAATCACATTGAATATAATTATGGTCACAAAATGCTCCCCCTGTATTCTGAGATTAATATAAATCATTTTTCTATTGACAGTCTCTGGGAGTGAGCAATATCTCAGGAAGGTGGAGAGAGAGAAGTCGAATCATCGCCTCACTGACTGGGAATGGAGAAATGTCGCTGGGTTCAGAGAGCAGATCTGGTGGGACCGAGATGCCCGGTGTCAAAGACGGGATAAAACGGGAAGCTTCAACAATGATTGGAAAAGTGAGGAACTTTACTGAGAATCCCATCAGTCCAGGATTTTGCCGAGGTGAGAGTCTAACCAGATACCGGGAGCTTTTCAACATCTGCCGTCAGGCTCGGCCTTTGATGTGACAAGTTGAGCGGAGCTTAACTCGGAGATAAACCTTGCCCGTACCTCACCCGGGAGTGTTTGACACTTACATGTAGAGGGATCTTTATTCTGTATTGACCCCATGATGTACCCGAGCTGGTTGTGCTTCATTGGGTAGTGATTAGGGAGCTGTACGCTGCACATGCTGTATTAGAGGGAGCTTTGCATGTCACCCGCGCTGTACCTGCCCTGCGAGTGTTTGATTGGGCAGTGCAAGGGAGCTTTACTCTGCATCTCTCTATCTAACCTGTGCTATACCTGCGCTTGGACTGTTTGATTGGGCAGTGTAAAGGGAGCTTTACTCTGTGTATAACCCATGCTACATGCAGGAAGATTGTGGCAAATGGAACTCAATCCGGAGAAGTGTAAGGTAATGCATTTGGGGAGGGCTAACAAGGCAACGGATCCTACACTCAGGAACATAGGAAGAGGAGTCGGCCATTCAGCCCCTCGAGCCTGTTGCCCCATTCAATGCGATCATTGATTGATCTGCAATCTAACTCCATAAACCCACCTTTGGCCCATATCCATTAATGCCTTTGGTTAATAAAAAGCAATGAATCTCTGATTTAAAATTATCAATTGATCTAACATCAATTTTCGTTTGTGGAAGAGAGTTCCAAATTTCTACCACATTGTGTGTCGAAGTGTTTCCTAATTTCACTCCTGAAAGGATTGCCTCTAATTCTTAGACTGTGCCCCAAGTCCTAGAATCCCCAGCAGTGGAAATAGTTTCTCGCTATCTACTCTATCTGTTCCCCTTAATATCCTGAAAACTTCGCTCAGATCACCCCTTAACCTTCTAAATTCTAGGGAATAGTACCCTAATTTGTGTAATCTCTCCTCGTAACTTAACCCTTGAAGTCTGGGTATCATTCTGGTAAACCTACGCTGCACTCCCTCCAAGGCCAATATATCCTTCCTAAGGTGTGGTGCCCAGAACTGCTCACAGTACTCCAGGTGTGGTCTAACCAGGGTTTTGTATAGCTGCAGAATAACTTCTACCCCTTGTAATTTAGTCCTTTAGATATAAAGACCAGCTTTCCATTAGCCTTTTTGATTATTTTCTGTACCTGTCCATGACATTTTAATGATCTATGTACCTGGACCCCCAAGTCTCTTTGTACCTCCACTCTTTTTAGCTTTTCATATTTACAAAGTAACCTGTTCTATCCTTTTGGGGTCCAAAGTGGATGAACTCACATTTGCTTACATTGGAATCCATTTGCCATAGTTTTGCCCATTCACTTAATCTGCCGATATCCCTTTGTAATTTTATGCTTTCATCTACACTGCCTACAATGCTGCCTATCTTTGTGTCAGCGGCACATTTGGGTATATTACTTTCTATAACATCACCGAATTCATTAATAAATATTGTGAATAGCTGAGGCCCCAAAACACAGCCCTGCCGGACACCAGGAGTCACATCCTGCCAATTTGAGTACCGACCCATTATCCCTACGCTGTATCCTGACGCTTTATAAAGGGTTATAAAGGATTATGCTGGGTTATAAATTATTATAATAGAATATAAAGTATTATAATAATATATAAAGGTTGCTAATAGAATATAAACTGTTATAATGATTGACAAAGGATTACGAATGGTTATACAACATTTTAAAGGGACTTAAATGGGGTACAAAGTGATACTGATTATGATAAAGGACATAATCATTTACAAAAGCTTTATAAATGGTTATTAAGGAATATCATTTATAAAGAATTATTAGGCTCCCTCTTTCCTGTCCCATCAAACACTCCCAAAGCAGGTAGATCACGTGGTTAGATACAGAGTAAAGCTCCCTCTACACTGCCCCATCAAACACTCCCAGGGCAGGTACAGCACGCGTTAGATACAGAGTAAAGCACCCTTTGCACTGTTCCATCAAGCTTTCCCAGGGCAGGTTCAGACCATGTTTGATACAGAGTAAAGCTCCCTCTACACTGTCCCATCAAATGCTCCCAGGACAGGGGCAGCACGGGTTAGATACAAAGTAAAGCAACCTTGATATTGTCCATCAAACTCTCCCAGTGTACTTAGACATGGGTTCGATACAGAGTAAAGCTCCCTCTACACTGTCCCATCAAATGCTCCCAGGACAGGGGCAGCACGGGTTAGATACAAAGTAAAGCACCCTCGATATTGTCCATCAAACTCTCCCAGGGTACTTAGACATGGGTTAGATACAGAGTAAAGCTCCCTCTACAATGTTCGAACAAACACTCCCACGGCAGGAACAGCATGAGCTCGATACAGAGTAAAGCTCCATCTGCACTTTTCTGCAGTTTTTTTCCCCTATCGCTCTCTACCTTGAGCGCTCTCTCTCTCTCTCTCTCTCTCTCTCTCTCTCACACCTACACATAAGCATTCTCTCTCTCACTCACACTCACACTCACACTCACACAAGCTTACTCTCTCTCACACACACGCAAACACCAGCATTCTCTCTCTCTCTCACACACACACACACAAGCTTTCCTTCTCTCACACAAACGCAAACACCAGCTATCTCTCTCTCTCTGACACACAAACACAGCTATCTCTCTTTCTCTCACACAAACGCCAGCTTTCTCTCACACTCACATGAACACTAGCTTTCTCGCTCTCTCAGACAAACACCAGCTTTCTCTCTCTTTCCCTCACAAACACTAGCTTTCTCTTTCTCTCACACACACCAGCTTTCTCTAACAAAAACACCAGCTTTCTCTCTCTTTCTCTAAAAAAACACCAGCTTTCTTTCTCTCTCTCTCACACACAAACACCAGCTTTCTCTCACACAAACACCAGCTTTCTCTCTCACACAAACACCAGCTTTCTCTCTCACACAAACACCAGCTTTCTCTCTCACACAAACACCAGCTTTCTCTCTCACACAAACACCAGCTTTCTCTCTCACACAAACACCAGCTTTCTCTCTCACAAACACCAGCTTTCTCTCTCACACACACACCAGCTTTCTCTCTCACACAAACACCAGCTTTCTCTCTCACACACACCAGCTTTCTCACTCTCACTCTCTCACACACACACACACACAGCAGCTTTCTCTCTCTCTCTTGCGCACACACACAAAAAACAGCCATCTATCTCTTTCTCTCACACAAAGCACTTGCTTTTCTCTCACACACACTCACACAAACACCAGCTTTCTCGCTAGCTCTCTCTCTCTCTCTCTCAAACATACAAACACCAGCTTTCTCTCTTTCTCTTACACACACAAGCTTTCTCACACACAAAAATCAGCTTTCTCTCTCACAGAAACACCAGCTTTTTCTCTCTCTCTTTCAAACACCAGCTTTCCCTCTCTCTCTCTCACACACACACACACCAGCTTTCTCTCTCTCACACACAACAAACAGCTTTCTCTCTCACAGAACCACCAGCTTTTTCTCTCTCTCTTTCAAACACCAGCTTTCCCTCTCTCTCTCTCACACACACACACACACAAAACCAGCTTTCTCTCTCTCTCTATCTATTTCTCTGTCTCAAACACCAGCTTTCTCTCTCTCTCTCTCTCACACACACACACACACAAACACCAGCTTACTTTCTTTCTCTTTCTCTCACACACAAGCTTTCTCTCACACACACAAAAACCAGCTTTCTCTCCCTCACACACAAACACCAGCTTTCTCTTTCTCTCTCTCACACACAAACAAAAACCACCTTTCTCTCCCTCACACACACCAGCTTTCTCTCCATCGCTCTCGCTCACACACACAAACACCAGCTTTCTTTCTCTCTCAAACACAAACACCAGCTTTCTCTCTCTCACACACACACACAAGCAGCAGCTTTCCCTCTCTCTCTCTCTCTATCTATCTCTCTCAGACAAACAGCAGCTTTCTCTCTCTCTCACACACTCACAGAAATACCAGCTTTCCCTCTCTCTCTCTCTCTATCTATCTCTCTCAGACAAATAGCAGCTTTCTCTCTCTCTCACACACTCACAGAAATACCAGCTTTCCCTCTCTCTCTCTCTCTATCTATCTCTCTCAGACAAACAGCAGCTTTCTCTCTCTCTCACACACTCACAGAAATACCAGCTTTCTCTCTCTCTCTCTCACAAACACCAGCATTCTCTCTCTCTCTCACACACACACACACACACCAGCTTTCTCTCTCTCACACAAACACCAGCTTTCTCTCTCTCACACACAAAAAACAGCTATCTCTCTCACAGAAACACCAGCTTTCTCTCTCTCACACACAAAAAACAGCTATCTCTCTCACAGAAACACCAGCTTTTTCTCTCTCTCTTTCAAACACCAGCTTACCCTCTCTCTCTCTCTCTCACACACACACAACCAGCTTTCTCTCTCTCTCTCTCTCTCTGTCTCAAACACCAGCTTTCTCTTTCTCTCTCTCTCACACACAAACAAAAACCACCTTTCTCTCCCTCACACACCAGCTTTCTCTCCATCGCTCTCGCTCACACACACAAACACCAGCTTTCTCTCTCTCTCAAAGAAAAACCCCAGCTTTCTCTCTCTCTCACACACACACACACAAGCAGCAGCTTTCCCTCTCTCTCTCTCTCACTCTATCTATCCCTCTCTCTCAGACAAACAGCAGCTTTCTCTCTCTCACACACACTCACAGAAATAATAGCTTTCTCTCTCTCTCTCTCTCTCACAAACACAAGCTTCCTCTCTCTCTCACTCACACAAACACCAGCTCTGTCTCTCTCTCACAAACCCCAGCTTTCTCTCTTTCTCTCTCACACACACCAGCTTTCTCTCTCACACACACCAGCTTTCTCTCTCACACACACCAGCTTTCTCTCTCACACACACACCAGCTTTCTCTCTCACACAAACACCAGCTTTCTCTCACACACACACCAGCTTTCTCTCTCACACACACCAGCTTTCTCTCTCACACACACCAGCTTTCTCTCTCACACACACCAGCTTTCTGTCTCACACACACCAGCTTTCTCTCTCACACACACACCAGCTTTCTCTCTCACACAAACACCAGCTTTCTCTCTCACACACACCAGCTTTCTCTCTCACACACACCAGCTTTCTCTCTCACACACACACCAGCTTTCTCTCTCACACACACACCAGCTTTCTCTCTCACACACACACCAGCTTTCTCTCTCACACACACCAGCTTTCTCTCTCACACACACACCAGCTTTCTCTCTCACACACACACCAGCTTTCTCTCTCACACACACCAGCTTTCTCTCTCACACACACCAGCTTTCTCTCTCACACACACCAGCTTTCTCTCTCACACACACACCAGCTTTCTCTCTCACACACACACCAGCTTTCTCTCTCACACACACCAGCTTTCTCTCTCTCACACACACCAGCTTTCTCTCTCACACAAACACCAGCTTTCTCTCTCACACAAACACCAGCTTTCGCTCTCACAAACACCAGCTTTCTCTCTTTCTCTCTCACACACACCAGCTTTCTCTCACACACACACCAGCTTTCTCTCTCACACAAACACCAGCTTTCTCTCTCACACAAACACCAGCTTTCTCTCTCACACAAACACCAGCTTTCTCTCTCACAAACACCAGCTTTCTCACTCTCACTCTCACACACACCAGCTTTCTCTCACACACACACCAGCTTTCTCTCTCACACAAACACCAGCTTTCGCTCTCACAAACACCAGCTTTCTCTCTTTCTCTCTCACACACACCAGCTTTCTCTCACACACACACCAGCTTTCTCTCTCACACAAACACCAGCTTTCTCTCTCACACAAACACCAGCTTTCTCTCTCACACAAACACCAGCTTTCTCTCTCACAAACACCAGCTTTCTCTCTTTCTCTCTCACACACACCAGCTTTCTCTCACACACACACCAGCTTTCTCTCTTACAAACACCAGCTTTCTCTCTTTCTCTCTCACACACACCAGCTTTCTCTCACACAAACACCAGCTTTCTCTCTCACACAAACACCAGCTTTCTCTCTCACACAAACACCAGCTTTCTCTCTCACACAAACACCAGCTTTCTCTCTCACACACACCAGCTTTCTCTCTCACACACACCAGCTTTCTCTCACACACACACCAGCTTTCTCTCTCTCACACACACCAGCTTTCTCTCTCACACACACACCAGCTTTCTCTCTCACACACACCAGCTTTCTCTCTCACACACACCAGCTTTCTCTCTCACACACACCAGCTTTCTCTCTCACACACACCAGCTTTCTCTCTCACACACACCAGCTTTCTCTCTCACACACACACCAGCTTTCTCTCTCACACAAACACCAGCTTTCTCTCTCACACACACCAGCTTTCTCACTCTCACTCTCTCACACACACACACACACAGCAGCTTTCTCTCTCTCTCTTGCGCACACACACAAAAAACAGCCATCTATCTCTCTTTCTCTCACACAAAGCACTTGCTTATCTCTCACACACACTCACACAAACACCAGCTTTCTCGCTAGCTCTCTCTCTCTCTCTCTCAAACATACAAACACCAGCTTTCTCTCTTTCTCTTACACACACAAGCTTTCTCACACACAAAAATCAGCTTTCTCTCTCACAGAAACACCAGCTTTTTCTCTCTCTCTTTCAAACACCAGCTTTCCCCTCTCTCTCTCTCTCACACACACACACACCAGCTTTCTCTCTCTCACACACAACACACAGCTTTCTCTCTCACAGAACCACCAGCTTTTTCTCTCTCTCTTTCAAACACCAGCTTTCCCTCTCTCTCTCTCACACACACACACACACACACAAAACCAGCTTTCTCTCTCTCTCTATCTATTTCTCTGTCTCAAACACCAGCTTTCTCTCTCTCTCTCTCTCACACACACACACACACACACAAACACCAGCTTACTTTCTTTCTCTTTCTCTCACACACAAGCTTTCTCTCACACACACACAAAAACCAGCTTTCTCTCCCTCACACACAAACACCAGCTTTCTCTTTCTCTCTCTCACACACAAACAAAAACCACCTTTCTCTCCCTCACACACACCAGCTTTCTCTCCATCGCTCTCGCTCACACACACAAACACCAGCTTTCTTTCTCTCTCAAACACAAGCAGCAGCTTTCCCTCTCTCTCTCTCTCTATCTATCTCTCTCAGACAAACAGCAGCTTTCTCTCTCTCTCACACACTCACAGAAATACCAGCTTTCCCTCTCTCTCTCTCTCTATCTATCTCTCTCAGACAAACAGCAGCTTTCTCTCTCTCTCACACACTCACAGAAATACCAGCTTTCCCTCTCTCTCTCTCTCTATCTATCTCTCTCAGACAAACAGCAGCTTTCTCTCTCTCTCACACACTCACAGAAATACCAGCTTTCCCTCTCTCTCTCTCTATCTATCTCTCTCAGACAAACAGCAGCTTTCTCTCTCTCTCACACACTCACAGAAATACCATCTTTCCCTCTCTCTCTCTCTCTATCTATCTCTCTCAGACAAACAGCAGCTTTCCCTCTCTCTCTCTCTCTATCTATCTCTCTCAGACAAACAGCAGCTTTCTCTCTCTCTCACACACTCACAGAAATACCAGCTTTCTCTCTCTCTCTCTCACAAACACCAGCATTCTCTCTCTCTCTCTCACACACACACACACACCAGCTTTCTCTCTCTCACACAAACACCAGCTTTCTCTCTCTCACACACAAAAAACAGCTATCTCTCTCACAGAAACACCAGCTTTTTCTCTCTCTCTTTCAAACACCAGCTTACCCTCTCTCTCTCTCTCTCACACACACACACAACCAGCTTTCTCTCTCTCTCTCTCTCTGTCTCAAACACCAGCTTTCTCTTTCTCTCTCTCTCACACACAAACAAAAACCACCTTTCTCTCCCTCACACACCAGCTTTCTCTCCATCTCTCTCGCTCACACACACAAACACCAGCTTTCTCTCTCTCTCAAAGAAAAACCCCAGCTTTCTCTCTCTCACACACACACACACACAAGCAGCAGCTTTCCCTCTCTCTCTCTCTCACTCTCTATCTATCCCTCTCTCTCAGACAAACAGCAGCTTTCTCTCTCTCACACACACTCACAGAAATAATAGCTTTCTCTCTCTCTCTCTCTCTCACAAACACCAGCATTCTCTCTCTCTCTCTCTCTCACACACACACAAACACCATCTCTCTCTCTCTCTCTCACAAACACCAGCTTTCTCTCTCTCTCTCTCTCTCTCACACACACAAACACAAACACCACCTTTCTCTCCCACACACACACAAACACCAGCTTTCTCTCTATCTTTCTGTCACACACACACAAACACCCTCTCTCTCTCACAAACACCAGCTTCCTCTCTGTCTCTCTCACACACACACACAAACACCAGCTTCCTCTCTCTCTCTCTCACATACACAAACGGCAGCTCTCTCTCTCTCACACACTCACACAAACACCAGCTCTCTCTCTCTCTCACACACACACACGCAAACACGAGCTTCCTCTCTCTCTCACTCACACAAACACCAGCGCTGTCTCTCTCTCACAAACCCCAGCTTTCTCGCTCTCTCACACATACACACAAACACCAGCTTTCTCTTTCTCTCTCTCTCTCACACACGCACCAGCTTTCTCTCTCTCTCACACACACAAACACCAGCGTTCTCTCTCACTCACACAAACACCAGCTTTCTCTCTCTCTCTCTCTCTCTCTCTCTCTCTCACACACACACACAAACACCAGCTTCCTCTCTCTCTCTCCCACACACACACACAAACACAAGCTTTCTCTCTATATTTCTGTCACACATACACAAACACCATCTCTCTCTCTCTCTCTCTCTCTCTCACAAACACCAGCTTCCTCTCTCTCTCTCTCTCACACACACACACAAACACCAGCTTCCTCTCTCTCTCTCTCACACACAAACAGCAGCTCTCTCTCTCTCTCACACTCACACACAATCACGAGCTTCCTCTCTCTCTCACTCACACAAACACCAGCTCTGTCTCTCTCTCACAAACCCCAGCTTTCTCGCTCTCTCACACATACACACAAACACCAGCTTTCTCTCTCTCTCTCTCTCACACACGCACCAGCTTTCTCTCTCTCACACACACCCAAACACCAGATTTCTCTCTCATTCACACAAACACCAGCTTTCTCTCTCTCACACAAACACCAGCTCTCTCTCTCACACACACACAAACACCAGCTCTCTCTCACTCTCACAAACACCTGCTTTCTCTTTCTCTCTCCCACGAACAAAAGCTCTCTCTCTCTCTCACACACACACAAACACCAGCTCTCTCTCACTCTCACAAACACCAGCTTTCTCTCTCTCTCTCCCACGAACAAAAGCTCTCTCTCTCTCACACACACACACACACAAACACCAGCTCTCTCTCTCACACACACATCAGCTTTCTCTCTCTCTCTCACACAAACATCAGCTTTCTCTTTTTATCTCTCTCACACACACCAGCTTTCTCACTCTCTCTCACAAAACACCAGCTTTCTCTCTCACAAAGAAACACCAGCTTTCTCTCTCTCTCACACACACACCAGCTTTCTCTCACTCTCTCTCTCACAGATAAACACCTGCTTTCTTTATCTCTCTCTCGCGTGCACACACACACACACACGCCAGCTCTCTCTCTCACACAACAGCTTTCTCTCTCTCTCTCTCGCACACACACACAAACACCAGCTTTCTCTTTCTCTTTCTCTCTCACACAAACACCAGCTTTCACTTTTTCTCTCTCTCTCTCTCTCTCACACAAACAACAGGTTTCTCTTTCTCTCTCTCTCTCACACGCACACTCTCTCAAACACCAGCTTTCTCTCTCACACACACACACTCTCTCAAACACCAGCTTTCTCTCTCTCTCACACACATCCAAACACCAGCTTTCTCTCTCACTCACACACACACACACAAACACCAGCCTTTCTTTCTCCCTCTCTCTCTCACACACACTCACCAGCTTTCTCTCTCTCTCACACACACAAAAAACAACTTTCTCTCTCACACAAACACGATCTTTCTCTGTCTCTCTCACAAACACTCACACAAGCTTTCTTTCTCTCTCTCTCTCGCACACAATCACCGACTTTCTCACACAAACACCAGCTTTCTCTCTCTCACACACAGAAACACCAGCTTTCTCTCTCTCTCACACACACAGCAGCTTTCCCTTTTTCTCTCTCTTTCTCTCACACAGACACACATGCGCGCTTTCTCTCTCTCTTTTTCTTACACACACGCTTTCTCTCTCTCCTATCTCTCCTCTCACTCTCTCTCACACACAAACACCAGCTTTCTGTCTCTCTCTCACACACAAACACCAGCTTTCTCTCTCTGTCTTTCTCACAAACACCAGCTTCCTTTCTCACACACACACAAATACCAGCGTTCTTTCTCTCCCTCTCTCTCTCTCTCACACACACACCAGCTTTCTCTCTCTCTCTCTCTCTCTCTCTCTCTCGCTCTCTCTCTCTCAAACAAATACCAGCTTTCACTATTTCTCTTTCTCTCTCACTCCCACACAAACACCAACTTTCTCTCTCTCACATACACAAACACCAGCTTTCTCTCTCACACACATCAGCTTTCTCTCACACAAACACCAGCTTTCTCTCTCTCACTCTCTCACACACACTCACACAAACACCAGCTTTCTCGCTAGCTCTCTCTCTCTCTCTCTCAAACACACAAACACCAGCTTTCTCTCTTTCTCTTACACACACAAGCTTTCTCACACACAAAAATCAGCTTTCTCTCTCACAGAAACACCAGCTTTTTCTCTCTCTCTTTCAAACACCAGCTTTCCCTCTCTCTCTCTCTCACACACACACACACACCAGCTTTCTCTCTCTCACACACAACAAACAGCTTTCTCTCTCACAGAACCACCAGCTTTTTCTCTCTCTCTTTCAAACACCAGCTTTCCCTCTCTCTCTCTCACACACACACACACACAAAACCAGCTTTCTCTCTCTCTCTATCTATCTCTCTGTCTCAAACACCAGCTTTCTCTCTCTCTCTCTCTCACACACACACACAAACACCAGCTTTCTTTCTTTCTCTTTCTCTCACACACAAGCTTTCTCTCACACACACACAAACACCAGCTTTCTCTTTCTCTCTCTCACACACAAACAAAAACCACCTTTCTCTCCCTCACACACACCAGCTTTCTCTCCATCGCTCTCGCTCACACACACAAACACCAGCTTTCTCTCTCTCACACACACACACACACAAGCAGCAGCTTTCCCTCTCTCTCTCTCTCTATCTATCTCTCTCAGACAAACAGCAGCTTTCTCTCTCTCTCACACACTCACAGAAATACCAGCTTTCTCTCTCTCTCTCTCACAAACACCAGCATTCTCTCTCTCTCTCTCTCTCACACACACACACACACCAGCTTTCTCTCTCTCACAGAAACACCAGCTTTTTCTCTCTCTCTTTCAAACACCAGCTTACCCTCTCTCTCTCTCTCTCACACACACACAACCAGCTTTCTCTCTCTCTCTCTCTCTGTCTCAAACACCAGCTTTCTCTTTCTCTCTCTCTCACACACAAACAAAAACCACCTTTCTCTCCCTCACACACCAGCTTTCTCTCCATCTCTCTCGCTCACACACACAAACACCAGCTTTCTCTCTCTCTCAAAGAAAAACCCCAGCTTTCTCTCTCTCACACACACACACACACAAGCAGCAGCTTTCCCTCTCTCTCTCTCTCACTCTATCTATCCCTCTCTCTCAGACAAACAGCAGCTTTCTCTCTCTCACACACACTCACAGAAATAATAGCTTTCTCTCTCTCTCTCTCTCTCTCACAAACACCAGCATTCTCTCTCTCTCTCTCTCTCACACACACACACAAACACCATCTCTCTCTCTCTCTCTCACAAACACCAGCTTTCTCTCTCTCTCTCTCTCTCTCTCACACACACAAACACAAACACCACCTTTCTCCCCCCCACACACACACAAACACCAGCTTTCTCTCTATCTTTCTGTCACACACACACAAACACCCTCTCTCTCTCTCACAAACACCAGCTTCCTCTCTCTCTCTCTCTCTCACACACACACAAACACCAGCTTCCTCTCTCTCTCTCTCACAGACAAACAGCAGCTCTCTCTCTCTCACACACTCACACAAACACCAGCTCTCTCTCTCTCTCTCTCTCACACACACACGCAAACACGAGCTTCCTCTCTCTCTCACTCACACAAACACCAGCTCTGTCTCTCTCTCACAAACCCCAGCTTTCTCGCTCTCTCACACATACACACAAACACCAGCTTTCTCTTTCTCTCTCTCTCACACACGCACCAGCTTTCTCTCTCTCTCACACACACAAACACCAGCGTTCTCTCTCTCTCTCCCACACACACACACCAACACACAAGCTTTCTCTCTATATTTCTGTCCCACACATACACAAACACCATCTCTCTCTCTCTCTCTCACATAACACCAGCTCCTCTCTCTCTCTCTCACACACTACACACAAACACCAGCTTCCTCTCTCTCTCCTCTCACACAAACAGCCGCTCTCTCTCTCTCTCTCACACTCACTACCAATCACGAGCTTCCTCTCTCTCTCACTCACACCAACACCAGCTCTGTCTCTCTCTCTCACAAACCCCAGCTTCTCGCTCTCTCACACATACACACAAACACCAGCTTTCTCTCTCTCTCTCACACAAACACCAGCTCTCTCTCTCACACACACACAAACACCAGCTCTCTCTCTCTCACACAAACACCAGCTCTCTCTCTCACACACACACAAACACCAGCTCTCTCTCACTCTCACAAACACCTGCTTTCTCTTTCTCTCTCCCACGAACAAAAGCTCTCTCTCTCTCTCACACACACACAAACACCAGCTCTCTCTCTCACACACACACATCAGCTTTCTCTCTCTCTCTCACACAAACATCAGCTTTCTCTTTTTATCTCTCTCACACACACCAGCTTTCTCACTCTCTCTCACAAAACACCAGCTTTCTCTCTCACAAAGAAACACCAGCTTTCTCTCTCTCTCACACACACACCAGCTTTCTCTCACTCTCTCTCTCACAGATAAACACCTGCTTTCTTTATCTCTCTCTCGCGTGCACACACACACACACACCAGCTCTCTCTCTCTCACACAACAGCTTTCTCTCTCTCTCTCTCTCTCACACACACAAACACCAGCTTTCTCTTTCTCTTTCTCTCTCACACAAACACCAGCTTTCACTTTTTCTCTCTCTCTCTCTCACACAAACAACAGGTTTCTCTTTCTCTCTCTCTCACACGCACACTCTCTCAAACACCAGCTTTCTCTCTCATACACACACACTCTCTCAAACACCAGCTTTCTCTCTCTCTCACACACATCCAAACACCAGCTTTCTCTCTCACTCACACACACACACAAACACCAGCCTTTCTTTCTCCCTCTCTCTCTCACACACACTCACCAGCTTTCTCTCTCTCTCACACACACAAAAAACAACTTTCTCTCTCACACAAACACGATCTTTCTCTGTCTCTCTCACAAACACACACACAAGCTTTCTTTCTCTCTCTCTCTCGCACACAATCACCGACTTTCTCACACAAACACCAGCTTTCTCTCTCTCACACACAGAAACACCAGCTTTCTCTCTCTCTCACACACACAGCAGCTTTCCCTTTTTCTCTCTCTTTCTCTCACACAGACACACATGCGCGCTTTCTCTCTCTCTTTTTCTTACACACACGCTTTCTCTCTCTCCTATCTCTCCTCTCACTCTCTCTCACACACAAACACCAGCTTTCTGTCTCTCTCTCACACACAAACACCAGCTTTCTCTCTCTGTCTTTCTCACAAACACCAGCTTCCTTTCTCACACACACACAAATACCAGCGTTCTTTCTCTCCCTCTCTCTCTCTCTCACACACACACCAGCTTTCTCTCTCTCTCTCTCTCTCTCTCTCGCTCTCTCTCTCAAACAAATACCAGCTTTCACTATTTCTCTTTCTCTCTCACTCCCACACAAACACCAACTTTCTCTCTCTCACATACACAAACACCAGCTTTCTCTCTCTCACACACACAAAAAAAACAGCTTTCTCTCTCTCTCAAAAGCTATCTTTCTCTCTCTCACACACACAAGCACCAGCTTTCTCTCTCTCACACACAAACACCAGCTTTCTCTCTCTCACTCACAAACACCAGCTTTCTCTCTCTCTCTCTCTCTCTCTTTCACACAAGCACCAGCATTCTCACTCTCTCATTCTCACACACACCCGCTTTCTCTTTCTCTCTCTCTCTCTCTCTCTCTCTCATACACACGCACTTTCTCTCTCTCACACACAGAAACACCAGCGTTCTCTCTCTCACAGAAACACCAGCTTTCTCTCTCAAAAACACCACCTTTCTCTCTCACGTAAACACCAGCTTTCTCTCTCTCTCTCATACACACAGCAGTTTCCTCTCTCTCACACACACAAGCTTTCTCACTCACACACACCAGCTTTCTGTCTTTCTCTCTCTCATTCACACACACACACAAACACTAGCTTTCTCTCACACACACCAGCTTTCTCTCACTCTCAAACAGCTTTTTCTCTCTCTCACACAGAAACACCAGCTTTCTGTCTCTCCCTCTCTCACACACACACACACAAACAGCAGCTTTCTCTCTCTCTCACTCACACACACAAACACAAGCTTTCTCTCACACACACAAACAACAGCTTTCTCTCTCTCTCATACAAACACCAACATTCTCTCTCATACACAAGCAGCAACTTTCTTTCTCTCTCTCTCTCACACACACACAAACACCAGGTTTCTCTCTCTCGCTCACACACACACCAACTTTCTCTCTCTCTCGCTCACACACACACTCAAACACAAGCTTTCTCTCTCACACAAGCTTTCACTTTCTCTCACACACACAAACACGAGCTTTCTCTACTCACACTCACACAAACACCAGCTTTCTCTCTCTCGCTCTCACACACACAGACACCAGCTTTCTCTACTCACACACACACACACCAGCTTTCTCTCTGTCACACACATACTCAAACACCAGCTTTGTCTCTCTCACACAAACACCAGCTTTCTCTGTCTGTCGGTCTCTCTCTCTCTCTCTCTCTCTCACACACACACACACATACACCAGCTTGCTTTCTGTCTCTCCGTCTCTCACACACACAAACACCAGCATTCTCTCTCTCACACACAATCACCAGCTTTCTCTCTCTCTCTCTCTCAGACACACATTCACCAGCTTTCTCTCTCTCACACACACAGCAGCTTTTTCTCTCTCTCACACAAACACCAGCTGTCTGTCTCTCTCTCACACACAGCAGCTTTCTCTCTCTCAAACACACACACACCAGCTTTCTCTCTCTGTCTCTCACACACACACACACACACACACACACACACAAACACCAGCTTTCTCTCTCGTTCACACAAACACCAGCTTTCTCTCTCTCTCTCACACACAAACACAAGCTTTCTCTCTCTCTCGCACGCACACACACAAGCACAAACACCAGCTTTCTCTCTCTCTCACAGTTAAACACCAAACACAAGCTTTCTCTCTCACACACACACAAGCTTTCTCTTTCTCTCACACACACACACCAACACTTGCTTTCTCGCTCTCACACAAACAAGCACCAACTTTCTCTCGCTCTGTGACACACACACACACACGCTTTCTCTCTCACACACACACAAACAAACACCAGCTTTCTCTCTCTCACACAAACTCCAGCTTTCCCTGTCTCTCTCTCATACACACACACACAAACCAGCCTGCTTTCTCTCTCTCTCTGTCTCTTACACACACAAACACCAGCTTTCTCTTTCTCTCTCTCTCTCTCACACACACACAAACACCAGCTTTCTCTTTCTCTCTTTCTCTCTCTCTCTCTCTCTCTCTCTCACAAACACCAGCTTTCTCTTTTTCTCTCTCTCTCTCACACACAAAAATCAGCTTTCTCTCTCACACATATACGCAAGCTTTCTTTCTCTCTCTCTCTACACAATCACCGACTTTCTCACACAAACACCAGCGTTCTCTCTCTCTCGCTCACATTAGCACCAGCTTTCTCTCTCACTCAAACATAGAAGCACCAGCTTTCTGTCTCTCACACACAAACACCAGCTTTCCCTTTTTCTCTCTCTCTCTCACACACACACACCAGCTTTCTCTCTCTCCTCTCACACATACACAAACACCCGCTTTGTCTTTCTCTCTCTTTCTCACAAACACACAATAAACAGCTTTCTCTCTCTCTCAAAAACGATCTTTCTCTCTCACACAGACGCACCAGCTTTCTCTCTCCCACACACAAACACCAGCTTTCACTCTCTTGCTCACACAAACACCAGCTTTCTCTCTCTCTATCTCTCTCTCTTTCACACAAGCACCAGCTTTCTCTCTTCACTCTCTCACACACACACGCACTTTCTCTTCCTCACACACAGAAACACCAGCGTTCTCTCTCTCTCAGACAAACACCAGCTTTCTCTCTCTCACACACACAAACACCACCTTTCTCTCTCTCTCTATCTCTCTCTCTTTCTCTCACACACACCAGCTTTCTCTCACACAAAAACAGCTTTTTCTCGCTCTCACTCACCCACACACACAAACACAACCTTTCTCTCACACACACACACCAGCTTTCTTTCTCTCTCTCACACACACAAACAGCAGCTTTCTCTCTCTCTCATACAAACACAAGCATTCTCTCACACACACAAGCACCAGCTTTCTTTCTCTCTCTCTCTCTCACACACACACACACACACACACACACACACACACACACACACACACACACACACACCAGCTTTCTCTCTCTATTGCTCACAAACGCCAGCTTTCTCTCTCTCTCGCATACACACACACAACCACAAACACCAGCTTTCTCTCTGTCTCTCACACACACACACACTCAAACACAATCTCTCTCCCTCACGCACACAAACACGAGCTTTCTCTTCTCTCTCTCTCTCACACACTCAGAGTCACACTCACACTCACAAAAGCACCAACTTTCTCTCGCCCTCGGTCACGCACAGACACCAGCTTTCTCTCTCACATACATACTCAAACACCAGCTTTTTCTCTCTCACACAAACACCAGCTTTATCTCTCTCTCTCTCTCACACAAACCAGCTTGCTTTCTCTCTCTCTCTCCGTCTCTGTGTCTCACACACAGAAACACCAGCGTTCTCTCTCTCACACACACACCAGCTTTTTCTGTGTCACACACAAAAATACAAGCTTTCTCTCTCTCTCACTCTCAGACACACAAACACCAGCTTTCTCTCTCTCACACACACACAACAGCTTTACCTCTCTCTCTCACACACAGAAACACCAGCTTTCTCTCACACAAACACCAGCTTTCTGTCTCTCACTCTCTCTCTCTCTCTCTCTCTCTCTCTCTCACACACACACACACACACACACACTCTCTCTCTCTCACAAACACACACCAGCTTTCTCTCTCTCTCTCTCTCTCACACACACACACACACACCAGCTTTCTCTCTCTCGCTCACACAAACACCAGCTTTCTCTCTCTCTCTCTCTCACATAAACACCAGCTTTCTCTCTCTCTCTCTCTCACACACGCACAAGTTTTCTCTTTCTCTCTCACACACACACACACACACACACACACCATCTCTCTCTCTCTCTCTCTCACACACACACACACACACTCCAGCTTTCTCGCTCTCACACACACAAGCATCATCTTTATCTCGCTCTCAGTCACACACACACACACACCAGCTTTCTCTGTCTCACACAAGCACCAGCTTTCTCTGTCTCTCTATCAGACACACACACAAACCAGCTTGCTTTCTCTCTCTCTCTGTCTCTCACACACAGAAATACAAGCTTTCTCTCTCTCTCACTCTCAGACACACAGAAACACCAGCTCTCTCTCTCTCTCTCTCTCTCTCACACACAGAAACACCAGCTTTCTCTCTCTCACACTCTCAGACACACAGACACAAGCGTTCTCTCTCTCACACACACATACAAGCTGTCTCTCGCTCTCGCTCACACAAGCACCAGCTTTCTCTCTCTCTCTCACAAACACCAGATTTCTCTCTCTCAAACAGACACACACACACAGAAACACCAGTGTTCTCTCTCACACACACACATAGAAACACCAGCTTTTTCTCTCTCTGCCACACACAGAAATACCAGCGCGCTCTCTCTCTCTCTCTCTCTCCCTCTCTCACACACACCAGCTTTCTCTCTCTCTCTCTCTCACACACAAACACAAGCTTTCTCACACACACACACACACACCAGCTTCTTCTCTCTCTCACACACACACCAGCGTTTTTTCTCTCTGTCACACAGATATACCAACTTTCTCTTTCTCTCACTCACGGCACACAAACACCAGCTTTCTCTCTCTCTCTTACACACACAAAAACTCCAGCTTTCTCTTTTATCTCTCTCTCTCACACACGCGCACAACCCCCCCCCCCCCTCTCTCTCTCTCTCTCTCTCTCTCTCTCTCTCTCTGCAGCTTTAGCAACTTTAAAAGTGGATAACTCCCCAGGCCTGGATGAAATGTATCCCAGGCTGTTGAGAGAATCAAAAGTGGAAATGGCAGAGGCCCTGACCATCATTTTTCAAATCCTCTCTGGCTTCAGGTGTGGTGCTGAAGACTTGAGTACTGCCATTGTTTAAAATGGGAGGAAAGGAAAGACCGAGTAATTACAGGCCAGTCAGGCTAACCTCGGTGGTGGGCAAATTATTGGAAACAATTCTGAAGGACAGGATCAATCTTCATTTAGAAAGACGGCTTAATCAAGGATAGTCACACGGATTTGTTAAGGGAAGGTCGTGTCTGACACACTTGATTGAAGTTTGAGGAGGTAACAAGGAGAGTAGATGAGGGTAGTGCATTTGATGTAGTGTATATGGACTTTACCAAGGCTTTTGATAAGGTTCCACATGGCAGACTGGTCATGAAGTTAAAAGCCCAAGAGATCCAGGAAAAACTATCTAGTTGGATTCAAAACTGGCTCGGAGGCAGGAAGCAGCGGGTAATGGTTGATGTGTGGTTTTGTGACTGGAAGGCTGTTTCCAGTGTGGTTCCGCAGGGCTCAGTACTAGGTCCCTTGCTTTTTGTGGTACATATCAATGATCTAGATTTGAATATAGGGGGTATGATTAAGAAGTTTGCAGATGATACTAAAATCGGCTGTTTGGTTGATACTGAAGAAGGAAGTTGTAGACTGCAGGAAGATATCAGTAAATTGCTCAGGTCGGCAGAACAGTGGCAAACGGAATTCAATCCGCAGAAATGTGAGGTAATGCATTTGGGGAGGGCTGACAAGGAAAGGGAATACACATTAAATGGTAGGACACTGAGTAGTGTAGAGGAAGAAATAGACCTTGGAGTGCATGTTCACAGATCCCTGAAGGTAGCAGGCTAAGTAGATAAGGTTGTTAAGAAGGCATACGGAATGCTTGCCTTTATTAGCCGTGGCATAGAATACAAGATCAGGGGGGTTATGCTTCAACTGTATAAACCACTAGTTATGCCTCAGCTAGAGTACTTCGTGCAGTTCTGGTCACCACGTTACAGGAAAGATGTGATTGCACTAGAGAGGGTACAGAGGAGATTTACAAAGATGTTGCCGGGAGCAGAGAAACTTAGCTATGAGGAAAGACTGAATAGGCTGGGTTTGTTTTCCTTGGAAAAGAGGAGGCTCAGGGGAGACCTTATTGAGGTGTATAAAATTATGAGGGGCCTAGATAAAGTGGATAGAAAGGACCTATTTCCCTTAGCAGAGGGGTCAAAAACCAGGGGGCACAGATTTAAAGTAATTGGTGAAGGTTTAGAGGGGATTTGAGTGGAAATTTCTTCACCCAGAGGGTTCTAGGTGTCTGGAACTCACTGCCTGAAAGGCTGGTAGGGGCAGAAATCCTAAACATATTTAAAAAGTACTTGGATGTGCACTTGGGATGCTGTAACCTGCAGGGCTACGGACCAAGAGCTGGGAAGTGGGATTAGGCTGGATAGCGTTATAAATTGTCCGGCACAGACACGATGGGCCGACTGGCCTCCTTCTGTGCCGTAAACTTGTATGATTCCCTATCTCGGTCCCTATTTCTCCATCTCTCTGTCCCTTACATTCTGGGACCAGTGACAGAGACACACGCAAGCCGTACAGTCAGAGACACCTGTCCCTGTAGACACATCGGTGGGTTGAATTTCCACTGGAGTTCTCTAGATCGCCCAATGTAAGCTGTATATTCCACTCTCCATCTCTCTCCCTCTCTAGTCACATCTCTGTATCTGCACTTATTTCTTTATATCTGTATCTCTACCACGGTCTCTCTCTCCATCTTTCTTTATCACTTCCTGCAACTTTAATCTTTGCATCCCTTCATCTCCCTCTCTAATCTTCTCTGTATCTACATCTTTCTTGATATCTCTGCCTCTCCATCTCTTTCTCTGTATCTGCATCACTCTTTCTGTCTTTCTCTATATCTCCAACTCTGTATGTCTGCATCTCTCTCCCTAACTCTCTCTCTCTTTCTCTCTGCAACTCTCTCCGTCTCTCTTTGTCCATCTGTCTATCTCTTTCTATCCTTCTTTCTTTTTTGAATCTCTCAGTTTCTCTGCCTTCTGGTCTCCGTTCCTCTCACTGGTTCGGGCTCCCTGTCTGTCTCTCTTATTCCCAATCTCGCTCCCTCTCGCACTCAGGTCTGCCCCTTTGTCCTTCTCTCTTTTTCTGTATCTCTGCTTTCTGCTCCCCAGTCCCTCTCACTGGGCTAGATGTTGACTTGGTGCCACAGTGTGAACCGGGATCCTGCGTTACATCTCTCCTGAGGTTTATTTCCATCGATGTAAAAATAGGGAGAGATGTGAAACGGGCGGCTGATTCACAATCACCCGGTTTGTTCTGTAACGCCAAGTCAAAACCTACCTCAGTGTATATTTCCCCCTCTACGTCTGTGCTCCCTGACTGACTCTGCCTCTCTCCTGTGGGTAAATGGAGTCCAAAGTCGACCAATGTTTGTGTGTCTCTTCTATGTTCAGGGGTAACGGACACTCAGCTCAGGATTTGATTCCCTGTACACTGATGGGGGTTGGGTCAGGGATATATCTGGAGCTGGGATCGTGCTGTGTGCAAAAGGTTGGAAATGCCAGTCAGCCTCTGCATGTCTCCATCTCTTGCTCCATGTCTGATCTCTAATCCCCCCATCCACCCCATCTCAGTCTCTCCACCTGGATCCCCAGGCTTCTCAATCTCTGTCCAATTATTTTGGTTCCAGTCACTCACTATACAGCCACTGAGTGAGTGGCGATAGCCAATTTGTGATTGGTGTGGGGGGAATATTGTAGAGTTTGTATTTGTCTGGACATGAATTAAACCAAATTAAAGAGGCCCGTGAGCTGGAGCCACACCAGGTAAGTGAGTCACACAAGGAGCAATCTTGAGTTTCACCAGCAGGGGGAGGGAGATTGACAGGGCGGGGGGGATGAAACATGGATGGAGATACATGGGGGTATTATACAGGGAGACTGTGAAGTTTCACCGGGGCGGGGGGAAGGGAGATTGACAAGGCGGGGCGATTATACATGGATGGAGATACATGGGGGTCTTACACAGGGAGGCTGTGGAGTTTCACCGGGGCGGGGTGGAGGAGTTTTACGGAGGGAGATATATACAAGGCGAAGTGTACAGGGAGATGGGATGAATTATACAGGGGCAGTTATTGTACAGCAGTAGCACATGGGTGGATTATACAGGGGGTTGACGAGTGGATTATACGGGGGGGAGAGGGGAGGAGATAAACGAGGGGAATTATACCAATGGATGGAATTCACGGGGATTAAACGGGGCATTTAAATGCGGGGGAAATTACAGGTGGTGATTATATGGGGAGTTTCATTGGCGGGAGCTTTCCGAGGGGGTGTAGTATGCAGGGGTATTATGGGGGGGGGTGGTGTTTGGGGAGTTTAATGGGGTCTAGTATATCAGGGGGGGGAAGATTCACAGGGGTATAGTATACAGGGGGGGTGTCACAGGTATAGTGCACTGGGGGGTGTCATGGGTATATTGTACAGGGGGGTGTCATGGGTATATTGTACAGGGGTTGTCACGGGTATAGTATATAGGGGGTGTCACGGGAAATAGTATACAGGGGGTTGTCATGGGTATAGTATACAGGGTGGTGTCACAGGGGTATAGTATACAGGGAGTTTCACAGGGCTATAGTGTACAGGGTGTGTCACAGGATATAGAATACAGGGGGTGTCACGGGGTATAGTATACAGTGGGTGTCATGGGTATATTGTACAGCGGTTGTCACGGGGTATAGTATACATGGGGTGTCACGGGAAATAGTATAGAGGGGGTTGTCATTGGTATAGTATACAGGGGGGTGTCACAGGTGTATATTGTACAGGGGTTTCACAGGGCTATAGTGTACAGGGTGTGTCACGGGATATAGTATACAGGGGGTGTCACGGGGTATAGTATACAGTGGGTGTCACGGGAATAGTGTACAGGGGGTGTCACGGGTATTGTATGCAGGAGGTGTCACGGGGTATAGTATAAAGTGGGTTTCACAGGGCTATAGAGTACAGGGTGTGTTACGGGATATAGTGTACAGGGGGTGTCACAGGGGTATTGTATAGCGGAGGTGTCACGGGATATAGTATACAGGGTGTGTCACGTGGTTCTAGTATACAGCGGGGTGTCACAAGGGTATAGTGTACAGGAGGTGTCACGGGGGTATAGTGTACAGGGGGTGTCACAGGGGTATAGTGTAACGGGTGTGTCACGGGGGTCTAGTATACAGGGGGGTTTCACAAGGGTATAGTGTACAGGAGGTGTCATAAGAACATAAGAGATAGGAGCAGGAATAGGCCACTGGGCCCCTGGAGCCTGCTCCGCCATTCAATAATATCATGGCTGATCTAGGGCTCAAAGCCACTTCCCATCCCGTTCCCCATAACACTTCTCTCCCTTATCTTGCAAAAAATTGTCTATCTCCATTTTAAAGGTATTTAATGACCCAGCCTCCATAGCTCACTGGGGCAGAGAATTCCACAGATTTACGATCCTCTGAGAGAATAAATTCCTCCTCATGTCAGTTCTAAAAGGGCGACCCTTTATTCTGAGACTGTGCCCCCGAGTTCTAGATTTCCCCACGAGGTGAAACATCCTTTCTGCATCTACCCTCTCGTGCCCCCTCAGTATCTTTCAGGTTTCGATAAGATCACCTCTCATTCTTCAAAATTCCAATGAGTATAGGCCCAGCCTGCTCAACCTGTCCTCATAAGTCAACCCGCTCATCTCTGGAATTAACCTAGTGAATCGTCTCTGAACTGCCTCCAATGCAAATATATCCTTCCTTAAATAAGGAGACCAAAACTGTACGCAGTACTCAAGGTGTGGTCTCGCCAATACCTTGTAAGTTGTAGCAGGACATCCCTACTTTTATACTCCAACTCCCTTGAATAAAGGCCAACATTGCATTTGCCTTTTTGATTACTTGCTGTACCTGCATGCTAACTTTTTGTGTTTCATGCACAAGGACCCCCAGGTCCCTCTGAACTTTAGAATTTTGTAATCTCAATTTAAATAATAGTTTGTTTTTTTATTTTTCCTTCCAAAGTGGATAACCTCGCACTTTCCCTCATTATACTCCAGCTGCCAAATGTTTGCCAACTCACCTAGCCTGTCTATATCCCTTTGCAGATTCCTTGAGTCCTCTGCACAACTTGCTTTTCCACCCATCTTTGTATCATCCGCAAACTTGGCTACATTACACTCCATCCCTTAATCCAGGTCATTAAAGCAGATTGTAAATAGTTGGGGACCCAGCACCGATCCTTGTGGCACCCCACTAGTTACCGTTTGCCAACCAGAAAATGACCCATTTATCCCGACTCTGTTTTCTGTCAGTTAGCCAATTCTCTATCCATGCTGATATATTACCCTTAAACTCCGTGAGCTCTTATCTTATACAATAACCTTTTATGTGGCACCTTATCGAATGCCTTCTGGAAATATAAATTCACCACATCTACTGGCTCACCCTTGTCCATCCTGCTTGTTACATCCTCAAAGAACTCCAGCCAATTTGTTAAACTTTATTTCCCATTACTAAAACCATGCTGACTCTGTTTGACTGCAGTATGTTTTTCTAAATGCCCTGCTACTGCTTCCTTAATGAAGGACTGCAGCATTTCCCCAACGACAGATGTTAGGCTAATTGGTCTATAGTTTCCTGCTTTCTGTCTTCCTGCTTACTTAAATACAGGTGTTACATTAGCGGTTTTCCAATCCGCTGGGACCTCTCCAGATTCCAGGAAATGTTGGTATATTGCAACCAATGCATCCACTCTCTCTGCAGACACTTCTTTTAAGACCCTGGGATGCAGGTCATCTGGTTCAGGAGACTTGTCGTCTTTTAGTCCCATTATTTTACCGAGTACCATTTCCATAGTGATAGTGATTGTCTTTAGTTCCCCACTCCACTTGGGTCCTTGATTATCCATTATTGGGATGTTGTTAGTGTCTTCTACAGTGAAGACAGATGCAAAATATTTGTTCAGTGTCTCTTCCATTTCCCCGTTCCCCATTATTAATTCACCAGTCTCATCCTCTAAGGGAACAACGTTTACATCAGCGACCCTCTTCCTTTTTATATACCTGTAGAAGCTCTTACTATCTGTTTTAATGTTTCTTGCCTGCTTACTCTCATAATTCATCTTCTCTCTCTTTATTTTTTTAGTCATGCTTTGCTGGTTTTTAAAAATTTCCCAATCCTCTGGTTTCCCACCAATCTTGGCAACATTGTATGCCTTCGTTTTCAATTTGATACCATCCTTTACTTCTTTAGTTAGCCACGGATGGTGCTCCCTTCTCTTAAAATCTTTCTTTCTCACTGGAATATATTTTTGTTGAGAGTTATGAAATATCACCTTAAATGTCCGCCACTGCATTTCAAACTTCTTACCCTTTAATTTGTTTTTCCAGTCCACTTTAGCCAGTTCTGCCCTCATGCCATTATAATTGTCTTTATTTAAGATCAGTACACTGGTTTGGGATACAACTTTCTCACCGTCCAACTGAATTTGAAATTCAACCATGCTATGATCACTCTTTCCTAGAGGATCCTTTACTATGAGATTATTTATTAATTCTGTCTCATTACATAGTACCAGATCCAAGATAGCCTGCTCCCTGCTTGGTTCCATTACATACTGTTCTCGGAAAACATTCCGGATGCACTCTAAAAACTCATCCTCCAGGCTATCATGGCCAATTTGATTTGTCCAATCAATATGGAGATTAAAATCACCCATGATTATTACCGTACCTTTTATAAAGGCCTCCATTATTTGTTGATTTATACTCTGTCCAACAGCATTGCTACTGTTCTAGGGCCTGTACACTACGCCCACCAGAGTCTTTTCCCCCTTATTTTTTATTTCCACCCAAACCGATTCTACATCTTGATCTTCTGAGCCAATATCACTTCTCACCACTGCACCTATCCCATCGTTTACCAACAAAGCCACCTCACCTCCGTTTCCTTTCCATTCTTTCTATCCTTCCGAATTATCATATACCCTGGAATATTCAGTTCCTAACGCTGGAATATTCAGTTTCCAGCCCTGGTCGCCTTGGAACCACGTCTCTGTAATGGCGATCAGATCATACCATTTTGTATCTATTTGTGCCGTCAACTCATTTAACTTGTTACGAATGCTGCGTGCGTTCAGATATAGAGCTTTTAACTTTGTATTTATACCATTTTTCCTTGTTTTGGCCTTTTTTCTGTTACACTCTTATTTCTAAACATTCTGTCCTTTCCGGTCACACTCTGGTTATTATTTCCCCCATCTCTAGCCTGCTCTATTGCTTTCTCATTTCTCATTGACTTTTTATTTTCCCGCTCACCTGGATCCTCCCCCGACTATTTAGTTTAAGGCCCTCTCTACAGCCCTAGTTATTCGATTTGCCAGGACTCTAGCCCCAGCATGGTTGAAGTGAAGCCCGTCCAAACGGAACAGCTCCCTCCTATCCCAGTACTGATGCCAGTGCCCCACAAATAGAAACCCATTTCTCCCACATCAGTCTTTGAGCCACTCGTTCATTTCTCTGATCTTATTTACCCTGTGCAAATTCGCTCGTGGTTCAGATAGTAATCCATTGATTATTACCTTTGTGGTTCTGCTTTATAATTTAGCCCGTAGCTGCTCAAACTCTCTCAGCACAACCTCTTTCTTTGTCCAACCTATGTCGTTGGTATCTATGACAACTGGATCTTCTCCCTCCCGCTCCAAGTTTCTCTCCAGCCCAGAGGAGATGTCCTTAACCCTGGCACTGGGCAGGCAACACAGCCTTCGGAACTCAAGCTCTCGGCTGCAGAGAACTGTATCTATCCCCCTCACTACACTGTCCCCAATCACTACAAAATTTATTTTTGCTCCCACCACTTGATTGGCTCCCTGTACCATGGTACTGTGGTCAGTTTGCTCATCCTCCCTGCAGTCCCAGGCCTCGTCCACAGAGGGAGCAATAATCTCGTACCTGTTGGACAAGGCCGAGGGCTGAGGCTCCTCCACCACTTCCTCCTGGAACCCAATACCTGCCTCGCTTGTAGTCACACCCTCCTGTCCCTGACCATGGGCCAAATTGGAAGTAATTATTCTAGTGGGTGTGACTGCCACCTGGAACTTAGTGTCCAGGTAACGCGCCCCCTCCCTGATGTGTCGCAGTGTCTGAAGCTCGGACTCCAGCTCATCAACTCTGAGCCGAAGTTCCTCGAGCAGCCAGCATTTGCTGCAGATGTGGTCGCCCTGGACCTCAATGGTGTCCACGAGCAACAACAACACATTGTCTGGTCTCCCAACTGAATTAATTCAGTAGTTTTAAAATTTGGAACGCTTATATCTTTTAATCTACACCAAGGCACTTAAATTTAGATGCTCAAGTTTGGAAAAAATTGCGACTGTCTTTGTGGAGTTTGCACATTCTCGCCGTGTCTGCGTGGGTTTCCTCCGGGTGCTCCGGTTTCCTCCCACAGTCCAAAAATGTGCGGGTTAGGTTGATTTGGCTATGATAAATTGACCCTTAGTGTTAGGGGGGGATTAAATATGTGGGGTTACGGGGATAGGATGGGATATGTTAGGGGGAATTAAATACGTGGGGTTACGGGGATTGGGTGGGATATGTGTCGGTGCAGGCTCGATGGGGATTCTGTGTGAGAAAGCAGGGACAGGGTACTGGATTTGGATGATCAGCCATGATCGTATTGAATGGTGGAGCAGGCTCGACGGGGCAAATGGCCTACTCCTGCTCCTAGTTTCTTTGTTTCTATGTAAATAGAGAAATACTCACCAACCAATCACTTACCTGCTTTCTGGTGACGTCACACTTCGATTACCTTTTTACTTGTTTACACTCACCGGTCCGTTGTATCTCAGCGTCTCCCGGGTTTTGAACTGTCCCGGGTTTTGGCGCTCTCGCTCTGCACCCGCTGCTTTTGAACTCTCCTGGGTTTTGGCGCTGCTCCTGCAGCTTTTGAACTCTCCTGGGTTTTGGCGCTCTCGCTCTGCTCCTGCAGCTTTTGAACTCTCCTGGGTTTTGGCGCTCTCGCTCTGCTCCCGCTGCTTTTGAACTCTCCTGTGTTTTGCCGCTCTCGCTCTGCTCCCGCTGCTTTTGAACTCTCCGGGTTTTGGCGCTGCTCCTGCTGCTTTTGAACTCTCCTGGGTTTTGGCGCTCTCGCTCTGTTCCTGCTGCTTTTGAGCTCTCTCGGGATTTGTATGCTCTCGCTCTGCTCCGGCTGCTTTTAGTATACAGGGGTTATCACGTGAGTATACTATACAGGGGATTTTCACGGGTCGAGTATACAGGGGTGGTGTCACGGGTTAAGTATACAGCGGGAGTGTCACTGGGGTATAGTATACAGGGGGGTGTCACAGGTGTATAGTATACAGGGGTTGTGTCATGCGTATGGTATACCGGGTAGTGTCACGGGTTTAGTATACAGGGGTTGTCACAGGGGTATAGTATATGGGGTTCTCACAGGTATAGTATATAGGGGGTGTCATGAGTATAGTATACAGGGGGCTGTCACGCGTATTGTGTACAGGGGGTGTCACGGGTGTAGTATACAGGGGGTTTCACGGGAATAGTATACAGAGGTGGTGTGACGGGTATAGTATACGGGGGCATCACGGGTATAGTATACGAGGGGTGTCACCGGGATGTAGTGTACAGGGGTTTTTACGGGTATAGCATACGGGGGGGGGAGTGTATCACGGTGTATAGTGTACAGGGGGTGTCACGGGTATATTGTACAGGTGGTTTCACGGGTACATTATACAGAGGTGGTGTCACGGGTATATTATACAGGATGGTGTCACGGGGTATAGTGTACAGGGGGTTTCACGGGTATAGTATACAGGGGGGTTTCACAGGGGTATAGTGTACAGGGGTTTTCACAGGGGTAGATTATACAGGGCGTGTCACAGGGGTGTAGTGTACAGGGGTTTCCACATGTATAGCATACAGGGGGGGTGTCACGGGGTATAGTACAGGGGGTGTCATGGGTATAGTATACAGGGGCTGTCACGGGTATATTATACAGAGGTGATGTCACAGGGGTATAGTATACAGGGCGTTGTATACGGGGTATATTTTACAGGAGTGTGGAAGTGAATATCACAGGGGCATTATACAGGGCGTTGTATACAGGGGATATTTTACAGGGGTGTGGAAGAGAGTATCACAGGGGCATTACACAGGGCGTTGTATACGGGAGATATTTTACAATGGTGTGGAAGAGAGTATCACAGGGGCATTACACAGGGCGTTGTATACGGGGGATATTTTAGAGGGGTGATGGAGATAAACGGGGGCAGATTAGACAGCGGAGGGGATGAATTAACAGGGGGGATAAAAACGGGCAGTTCGGGGAGTTAGAGATACAGTTGGGGGGATAAACGGCAGGGCGGGGGACAGCCGGGGGGGTTAAAAGCCGCTGGTGTTGTGGGTTACAATCACAAGCATTTACAATGCGGGTTAGATAAAGAGTACAGCTCCCTCTACAATGTCCCATCAAACACTCCCAGGTCAGCTATAACAGAGGTTTGTTACAGAGTAAAGCTCCCTCTAAACTGTTTCATCAAACAGTCCCAGGGCAGGTTACAGCCGTGTTAGATACAGAGTAAATTCCCTCTACACTGTCCCATGAAACACTCCCAGGGGCAGGTACAGCACGGGTTAGATACAGATTAAACCTCCCTCGAAACTATCCCATCAAACACTCCCGGGGAAGTTACAGCACGGGTTAGATACAGAGTAAATTCCCTCTACACTGTCCCATGAAACACTCCCAGGGGCAGGTACAGCACGGGTTAGATACAGAGTAAAGCTCCCTCTATACTGCCCCATCAAACACTCCCAGGGCAGGTACAGCATGGATTAGATACAGAGTAAAGCTCCCTCTATACTGCCCCATCAAACACTCCCAGGGCAGATACAGGGCTTTGATTATTTAATGGCCATCAATATAAGATAGTCAGTAATAAATCCAACACAGATTTCAGGAGAAACATCTTAACCCAGCGAGTGTTGAGAATGTGGAACTCGCTGCCACATGGAGTAGTTGAGGCGAATAACATCAATGCATTTTTGGGGAAGCTGGATAAGTACATGAGGGAGAAAGGAATAGAAGGATGTGCGATGAAGTAGGGTGGGAGGAGGCTCGTGTGGAGCAGAACCACCGGCATGGACCTGTTGGGCCGAATGGTCTGTTTCTGTGCTGTAAATACTATGTAATGTAATAGATTAAAGTTTGTTCTACACTGCCCCATCAAATACTCCAAGAGCAGGTACAGCGTGGGTTAGATACAGGTTAAATCTACTTCTACACTGCCTCATGAAACATTTCCACAGCAGGTGCAGCACCTGTTAGGTATTGGGTAAATATCCCTCTGCACTGTCACATCAAATTCTTCCAAGGCAAGTACAGCACGAGTAAAGCTCCCGCTACCCAATCCCACCAAATACACCCAGTGTAGGTACAGCACAGACATTCCCTTTTGTTCTTTCCTCCCATTCCCCCCTTTCCCTGCCTCTATACATGCTTAAAATCTGCTACATCTGTAACATTTTCCAGTTCTGATGAAAGGTCATTGAGCTGAAACATTGGCCCGAAAATTAGACCTAATACGCGAGAGTACGCACTGTGTACTCTCGCGTATTAGGTCTCCAATTGCCGGTTTTCTGCATGCACTGCGCATGCGCTGGAAACCGGCACTTCATGTGGCTTCACCTAAAGGTATCTCCGTGGAATCGCGTGGGCCGGAGATTCTGCACGTGCGTCAAGAACTTGGATATTTTTCTCAATGGTGGTAGTGTGTGTAAGCTCCTAGCAGTTACACATGTAAAAAGCAGGAGTAAGCCATTTTTGATGCCTCCGGAGACAGCAGGAGGAATAAATCTTTTAGCAGTGGGGCTACTTAAGTGAGTTTTTTTAAATCTGAAAGCCAGCAAGGTTTATTTAATTAAGTCTTAGGTAAGTTTCCAATTTAAAAAAAAAGTGTAAAAACGGTTTTTGACCATTTGGAGTAGTATAGCAACTGTGGGTGTGTACAAGGCATATTGATTTAGATATCTATCATAAATGTGAAAATGAATGTTTAAAAATGAACTATTTACATTTCAAAAAGTTTTAAAGATGAAAATGATCATCAATTATATTCCAGTAAGTAAGTATGTATGTATGTATGTATGTATGTATGCATTAATTTATGAAAATGTTACAGTTCTGGAAAATCAACTAGGGCCGTGTGGCGGGTAGAGGTGTTCCCAATCCGATAGCGCACGTTTCCCACCATAGCCCGACCTGATTTTATAGCCACTCACTTTACTAAAGTTACTTTAACAACTATTTCCATTTTTTCATTACAACTTTCTGTTTGAAGAGGAAGCCTGTGAGGGGGAAAGATGCCCTTTCACAATCAATTCCTGTTCCTCTGTGGGATTTTGTATCAGATAATTTTTGACGCCAGACAACAAAACAGACGGAGGAACCAAGCCCGTCTCCTCCTGAGAAGGAGAAACTACTACCCACCAAATAGAGTGTACAGGGAGTGGCTGTCATTTGAGATGCTGTCGGAGGAGTTGTGTGTGAGGAGGCTGCGCTTCAGTAAAGAGTCAATTGGCCGAATCTGTGACATGTTAAAGGAGGACCTTCAAACACGCTCGAAGAGCCGCACTGCATTGTCAGTGAGCATGAAGGTAACCACAGCACTGAACTTCTTTGCAAGTGGGACTTTTCAGGCAAGCACCGGTGACATTTCCAACATATCCAAGAATGCTGCGAGGGCCTGCATTCACCAGGTCACAGAAGCCATTTTCCGTAGGGCTTCTGAGTTCATTAACTATGACTTGTCCGCTCGCCATCAAAAGGAGATGGCGCCTGCATTTCATAACATTGCTGGATTCCCCAAAGTGATTGGGGCCTTCGATGGAACCCATGTTGCATTGAAGGCACCAGGGGTTGCACCTGTGACATTTATCATCAGGAAGGGGTTTCATTCATTGAATGTCCAGATTGTCTGTGATGCGCAACTCAGGATCTTAAATGTGAATGCAAGTAACCGGGGAAGTATTCATGACTCCTTCGTCCTCCGTAACTCTAACTTATATGGCGCCCTCAACGCATTGCCTCCAGGATCCGCATGGATATTGGGCGACAAGGGCTACCCGCTAAGACCATGGCTGATGACTCCCTACCGCAAGACCAATAATGAGGCTCAGGAGAGATACAACCAGGCACACGTGTCCACACGGCAAGTGGTGGAGAGGACAATTGGAGTTCTGAAATCACGCTTCCGGTGCCTGGACAGGTCAGGGGGGACCTTGCAGTATTCTCCTCAGAAAGTGGCAAAGATTGTGGTGGCCTGTTGTGCTTTGCATAACTTTGCCCTGCAGGAAGGACCGACCCTTAACGCTGCAGATGAACTACCTGCAGAAATGGGGACGTGGACAATGCCAATGTGCCTGTGGGAAGGCATGATGGGGAAGAGCCAACTGCTGCTCAAAGTAAGGCTGCTCGGGAGCAGCTGGTAGCCAACACCTTCACGAGGTAGTGTCACCTTGTACCTCCCGCTCCGCCTCCCCCTCCCTCTCCCTCTCCCCCTCCCTCTCCCTCTCCCCCTCCCTCTCCCCCTCCCCCTCCCCCTCCCCCTCCCTCTCCCTCTCCCACTCCCCCTCCCTCTCCCCCTCCCTCTCCACCAGCAAGGCAAATAAAGGTACAGACACAATTTAAAGTGAAACAGTGCTCTTTTATTGCAGCATTATAGACTTCTGAGGTTCATTGTTGCTTTACATAGTTTATAACTTTTCAATGTTAACTAGCTACTTTTCAACTTTGTAAACAATCGTAAACAGAAATAGGTTTTTAAAAAATTTGTTAACAGTTCTCAGTAACTTTTTTGCTTCGTTAATGCAGTAAAGACATTCAAGATGGAAAATAACTCTTTCCTAAATGTAAAAAAGTTTAAATGTTCAATTTTTTTGTGCAAATAAACAATTTGAATTTTTATAAAGTGACTAAAGGCTGTACTTTTTCAATGAAAAGCTAACTTTCAGTTTCAGTGTCAAATATATATATAAATAAAGAAAAATGTAAACATGTAAGTTTTAAATAAAACTAAAAATTAAACAATTGAAAAATTTAAACACAAATAAACTATTCCTGAGGGTCAATGGATGTGCATTGTGGAACATGCAACACCCTAATGTCTCTTGCGCTTTCTTGATTGCATCATCGTTGGTGGCTCTTGGACCTGCACTGATTCTGCGCTGGGAGCAGGTAAGGTTGGTTCTGAGGGAGTCACAGTAATTGCAGCAGAAATTATTTGCATGAGTCCAACAAGAGACTCATTTATTTTCCTAAGCTCCACTCCCAAATCGGGTTTCTGCAACAGTCCTTCAAGAGACTCATTTATTTTCTTAAGCTCCATTCCCAGATTTTGAGCTATGATATGATCTTTCATTTCATTAAATGACATGCACAGACATTCCACTCCCTGCTTGACCGAGGCAAGACAATCAATTTCTTTCTGTGAAAGAGAAGACATCGATTGAGTCAAGCCTTCAAGATGGTGGATGTGACCCTGTATCTCCTGTTCTGCTGCATATTTGTCTGTGTCTCCCACAGGCACTGTAGTATCAAGCTGCTGTCTGTTTGGCACAGAGCCAGAGGGGCTAGGAGTTGGAGAGGAAGATTGAGAGGACCTCTCCTGCAACCCAGATTCCAGAACCTCCATGTTTAATTCAGCAAAAATTTCCTCTTGCTGCTCCTCCACCACCACCTCACTCGCATCTCCCACTGGCTCAACATGCCGTTCACCAATGACCTCTTCGGCTGCAGACTCAACGTACTGCTCATCCCGTGACTGAGAAGTATGCTGTAAACCTATGTAAAGGAAACAGTAAAGATTAGCAAAGGTAAAGCATGATGTGCCACATCACAGAAGCTATTCAGCACACATCACCTGTGTCGAATCGTTCATTTCCAAAGGGACATCCGCTAAGATATCCAAAGATATGCTCGAGCCTTTCCTCATGTTCGGTTAAAGCCCTTAACGTGACAACACCACCGCCTGTCAGTGAACGTTCTCTGGCGTTGTGAGCAGTTTTACTCTAAAATTGAAAATGAAAATCTGAAATGTAAGGGTTTTTACACCAAAACTGCATTGGCACTCACACAGTTAACTCAGTAAGCAACTCAAAGCATTTCAATCAAGATGACATTAGCATTTTATGAGACTTGCCTGGCTACAAAAGCCATAAAAATTTATGGGAGCATCTTGTGACTTCAGTTAACTCAGCTTAGCAAACAAACACTGTTTCAAGGCTTTTCATTTTAAATGTAAAGACATTTTAACATTGACTTTTGTTATAACTATACAAACCTTGAGCGTTCGATATAAATCGCTGAATTTTTTGCGACATTGCTCAGCTGTACGAGGAATGGTCGAGGTTGCGCTCACACTTTGAGCAACCTCTTTCCACGCTGCCATTTGGCCTTTTCGAGGCGGCTTGGACTTCTGAGTTCCAATTATCCGTGAACGTTTCGATTCTACCTCGTCAAGAAGTGTACGGAGATCATCATCACTGAAATTCTGTGTTCTTTTGATAAATTGGATAGTGCTGATAGCAGCCATTTTCGTTTGCTGATTATAAACAGTAAATTCTATGTAAAAAATGATTTCTGGGCTTTTAAAACTATTTAAATTACTTTAAATCTCTTTGCAAATGTTTAACATTACTCAAATTATACTAAAAATCTTTAAAAGTTTACAAACCATGCATTTAAATCCAACTTACTGCAAATTCCACCTGGAACAGTGATAGAACTGTGTCTTCAGCTGCTGGGACAATGCATTCAATTGAGAAAAAAATCGGGGGCGTGGCCTATGGAAAAGAGACCTTAATGGGCGTGTCTTCAATCCACATCGCACGCGATGCAACGCGCACGCTGCGCTGCAGGGCAGTGTGACGTCATACGCTGCCCTGCACTCATTCACCGAGAAGATGAATTTCCTCCGTGGAAAAGACGAAACGGCAGACGCGGTATGTATTACCGCGCCTGCTCCTTACACCCGCGGGAACAGAGCCAGATCAATTTCTGGCCCAATGGCCCAAAAATTCGTGAGGAAGCCTTCGTGCGAGGGTAAGGCCTCCCCGCGATCTCTCACTGCGCGTTGGCTTTTTCAGTTCCAGCTCGCACGAACTTGATGTTCTGGACAGCTGCTGTGCTGGGCTTGCGTATCCCACCGGCGTAGTTAATTCGTGCGAGCTGTGGGATCACGTGACTCAGTTAGAGCCAATGGCAGCACACCATCTTCCATTCATAACTTTCACATAAGTGCTGTCAAAGCTATGAATACTATAGCCCCCCAAAAGAACCGCTAAACCTCAATGAAATTTAAAAAAAATCCATCACATTAATAAAATAAGTATAGTTAAATAAATTAACCATTTTAAATAAAAAATTAAATTTTTGAAAAAATTTAAAATCTTTTAAAAAGTTATAAAAATAAACTTACCTGTCTTTAAAGTCTCTAAAAAAGATATACCTGTTAAAAAAAATTCAAAATAATACTTAATTCACTACTTACCTTGTTAAAAGTGGGTCTTACTCCTTTTTTTATGTGTAGAATCTTCCGTACTTACCTGCACGTTGAAACCACTAAGTGCACTGCATGCGCGCAGCCTGTAGCGCGCACGCAGTTCACCTAGGACCCGCCCCCTTTTCCATTCACCAAGTGCCGGTTTTCAGCGCATGCGCAGTGCATGCAGAAAACCGGCAATTGGAGACAGAATACGCGAGAGTACGCAGTGCGTACTCTTGCGTAGCGGCACTAATTTTTGGGCAATAACTTGCTCTCTGATTTTTCCTGCCAAAGTGCATAACCTCACATTTTCCAATATTGTATTGCATCTGCCAAATCTCCGCCCACTCACCCAGCTTGTCTATATCCCCTTGTAGGTTTTTTATGTCCTCCTCACTTTCTACTTTCCCTCCCATCTTTGTATCATCTGCAAACTTTGATATGTTACACTCTGTCCCCTCCTCCAAATCGTTAATATAGATTGTAAAGAGTTGGGGACCCAGCACCGACCCCTGCGGAACACCACTGGCTACTGGTTGCCAGTCCGAGAATGAAACATTTATCCCAACTCTCTGCTTCCTGTTAGATAACCAATCCTCCATCCATGCCAGAATATTCCCCCCAATCCAGTGATTTTGTATCTTGAGCAATAATCTTTTATGTGGCACCTTGTCGAATGCCTTCTGGAAGTCTAAATACACTACGTCCATTGGTTCCCTTTTATCCACCCTGTACGTTATGTCCTCAAAGAACTCAAGCAAATTTGTCAGACAGGACTTCCCCTTCATAAAGCCATGCTGACTATGTCCTATTAAATTATGTTTATCTAAATGTTCCGTTACTGTCTCCTTAATAATAGACTCCAAAATTTTACCCACCACAGATGTTAGACTAACTGGTCTATAATTTCCAGCCTTCTGCCTACTACCCTTTTTAAATAAGGGTGTTACATTAGCAGTTTTCCAATCTGCCGGGACCTTTGCTGAGTCCAGGGAATTTTGGAAAATTATTACCAAAGCATCCACAATCCCTACTGCCACTTCCCTCAAGACCCTAGGATGTAAGCCATCAGGTCCAGGGGATTTATCCGCCTTGAGTCCCATTCTTTTACTGAGTACCAATTCCTTAGTGATTTTTGTCGTATTTAGTTCCTCCCCCCCTAGAGCCCCTTGTTTGTCCAGTGTTGGGATATTCTTTGTGTCCTCTACCGTAAAGACTGAAACAAAATATTTGTTCAGCATTTTTGCCATCTCCATGTTTCCCACCATTAATTTCCCGGTCTCATCCTCTAAGGGACCTACGTTTGCCTTAGCCACCCTTTTCCTTTTTATATAACTATAGAAACTCTTGCTATCTGTTTTTATATTTTTTGCTAATTTATTTTCATAATCTATCTTCCCTTTCTTAATCAATCCTTTAGTTACTTTTTGCTGTCTTTTGAAGACTTCCCAATCTTCTATCCTCCCACTAAGTTTGGCTACCTTATATGTCCTTGTTTTTAGTTGGATACTATCCTTAATTTCTTTACTTAGCCACGGATGGCTGTCATTTATTTTACACCCTTTTTCCCTCAGTGGAATATATATTTTTTGAAAGTTGTAAAATAACTCCTTAAATGAACACCACTGCTCATGTACCGTCTTACCCTTTAATCTATTTTCCCAGTCCACTTTAATCAGTTCCGCTTTCATACCATCATAGTCTCCTTTATTCAAGCTCAGTACGCTTGTCTGAGAACCAACCTTCTCACACTCTAATTGGACATGGAATTCAACCATGTTATGGTCACTCATTCCAAGGGGATACTTAACTAGGACATTATTAATTAATCCTGACTCATTACACAGGACCAGGTCCAAGGTTGCTTGCCCCCTTGTAGGATCAGTTACATACTGCTCAAGAAATCCATCCCTAATACACTCAATAAACTCTTCCTCAAGGCTGCCCTGCCCAATTTGATTTGTCCAGTTAATATGATAGTTAAAATCCCCCATAATTATAGCTGTTCCCTTATTACATGCCCCAACTATTTCGTGATTAATACTTCTTCCAGCAGAGTTGCAACTATTAGGAGGCCTAACTAGTGTTTTTTTCCCTTTATTATTCCTTATCTCCACCCAAACTGTTTCATTATCCTGATCCTTTGACCCAATATCATTTCTCTGTAATACAGTGATTCCTTCCTTTATTAATATAGCTACCCCACCTCCTCTTCCTTCCTGCCTGTCCTTCCTGATTGTTAAATACCCTGGCATATTTAATTCCCAGTCGTTGTCACCCTGCAGCCATGTTTCTGTAATGGCCACAAGATCATACCCATATGTAGTTATTTGTACCATCAACTCGTCTATTTTGTTACGAATGCTGCGTGCATTCAGATAAAGAACTTTTAAATATGTTTTGTGACAATTTATTCCTGCTTTTACCCCATTTACTACTTTACCTTTATCTTTATATATTCTGTCCCTTCCTGACACGCTCTGGTTTTTAATTACCCCACTGCTACTTTGCTCTATTGCCTTCTCCGCTGACATTTTTATTTTTTGCTCTCTTGAAACCTCCCCCCCACTAATTAGTTTAAAGCCCTCTCTACAGCCCTAGTTATTCGATTCGCCAGGACTCTAGTCCCAGCACTGGCCAAGTGAAGTCCGTCCCAACGGAACAGCTCTCTCCTGTCCCAGTACTGGTGCCAGTGTCCCAGGAAGCAAAACCCATTTCTCCCACACCAGTCTTTCAGCCACGCATTTAACTCTCTGATTTTATTTACCCTAGCCAAATTTGCTCGTGGCTCAGGTAGTAATCTAGAGATTACTACCCCAGAGGTTCTGTTTTTTAATTTGGCCCCTAGCTGCTCATACTCCCTCAGCAGAACCTCATTCCTTGTCCTATCTATGTCATTGGTACCAACATGGACCACGACAACTGGATCTTCCCCCTCCCACTCCAAGTTTCTTATATATATATATATATATATATATACATATATATATATATCAATATACCCTACATCCATCACTGTAACACTGATATACCCCATAACCTTCACTGTTACACTCTGATATATGCCACACACCTCACTGTAACAAGGGGGTTCTTGTGCATGAAACACAAAAAGTTAGCATGCAGGTACAGCACGTAATCAAAAAGAGAAATGGAATGTTGGCCTTTATTTCAAGGGGGTTGGAGTATAAAAGCAGGGAGGTCCTGCTACAACTGTACAGGGTATTGGTGAGACCACACCTTGAGTACTGCGTACAGTTTTGGTCTCCTTATTTAAGATAGGATATACTTGCATTGACGGCAGTTCAGAGACGATTCACTAGGTTAATTCCAGAGATGAGGGGTTTGACTTATGAGGAAAGATTGAGCAGGCTGGGCCTATACTCATTGGAATTGAGAGGTGATCTTATGAAACATATAAGATACTGAGGGGGCTCGACAAGGTAGATGCAGGGGGGATGTTTCACATCGTGGGGAAATCTAGAACGCGGGGGCATAGTTTTAGAATAAAAAGTCGCCCTTTTAGAACTGAGATGATGAGGAATTTCTTCCCTCAGAGGGTCGTAAATCTTTGGAATTCTCTGCCCCAGAGAGCTTTGGGGGCCGAGTCATTAAATACATTTAAGGTGGAGATAGACAGATTTTTGCAAGATAAGGGAGTGAAGGGTTATGAGGGGCGGGCGGTTAAGTGGCTTTGAGCCCATGATCAGTCATGATCTGATTGAAAACGGAGCAGGCTCGAGGGGCCAAGTGACCTATTCCTGCTCCTATTTCTTATGTTAACACATTGATATACTCCACACCCCTCACTGTCACATACTGATATACCCCTCACTGTAACACTGATATACCCCACACCCCTCACTGTAACACTGATATACCCCACACCCCTCACTGTAACACTGATATACCCCACACCCCTCACTGTAACACTCTGATATACCCCACACCTCTCACTGTAACACACTGATATACCCCACATCCCTCACTGTAACATTCTGATATACCCCACACCCCTCACTGTTACACTCTGATATACCCCACACCCCTCACTGCAACATTGATATACCCCACACCCCTCGCTGTAACACTCTGATATACCCCACACCCCTCACTTTAACACTGATATACTCCACATCCCTCACTGTAACACTGATATACCCCACACCCCTCACTGTAACACTGATATACCCCACACCCCTCACTTTAACACTGATATACTCCACCCCCTCACTATCACACACTGATACACGCCACAACCCTCACAGTAACACTTATATACCCCATAACCCTCACTGTAACACTCTGATAAACCCCACACCCCTCACTGTATTACACTGATATACCCCACACCCCTCACTGTAACACTGATATGCCCCACACCCCTCACTGTATTACTGATATACCCCACAACCCTCACTATCGCACACTGATATACCCCACACTCCTCACTGCCGCACACTGATATAAACCACACCCCTCACTGTAACACTCTGATATACCCCACACACCTCACTGTAAAACACTGATATACCCCACACTGCTCACTGCCGCACACTGATATAAACCACACCCCTCACTGTCGCACACTGATATACCCCACACCCCTCACTGTCGCATACTGATATACCCCACACTCCTCACTGCCGCACACTGATATAAACCACACCCCTCACTGTAACACTCTGATATACTCCACACCCCTCACTGTATAACACTGATATACCCCACACCCCTCACTGTAACACTCTGATATACCCCTCACACCTCACTGTAAAACACTGATATACCCCACACTCCTCACTGCCGCACACTGATATAAACCACACCCCTCACTGTCGCACACTGATATACCCCACACCCCTCACTGTCGCACACTGATATACCCCACGCTCCTCACTGCCGCACACTGATATAAACCACACCCCTCACTGTAACACTCTGATATACTCCACACCCCTCACTGTATAACACTGATATACCCTACACCCCTCACTGTAACACTGATATTATCCACACCCCTCACTGTAACACTCTGATATACACCACACCCCGCACTGTATAACACTGATATACCCCACACCCCTCACTGTAACACTCTGATATACACTACACCCCTCACTGTCGCACACTGAAATACTCCACACCCCTCATTATAATCTGATATACGCCTCACACCGCACTGTATCACTGATATACCCCACACCGCTCACTGTAACACGCTGATACACCCCACAGCCCTCACTAACACTGATATAACCCACACCCCACACTGTAACACTCGGATATACCCCACACCACTTACTGTAACAGTCTGCTATACCCCACACCCGTCACTGTAACACTCTTATTTTTCCCATACCCCTCAGTGCAATACTGATATAAACCCCGCACCCCTCACTGTAACACACAGGTATACGCCACACCCCTCACTGTAACATACTGATATATATCACACCTCTCATTGTAACTCTGATATACGCAAACAACCTTACTGTAAAACACTGATATACCCCACACCACTCACTGTTACACACTGACATACCCCACACCACTCACTGTAACACTCTGATATACCCCACACCACTTAATGTAGCAATCTGATATACCCCACACCCTTCACTGTAACACAATAATATACCCCGCACCCCTCACTAACGATCTGAAACACTACTCACTGTAATACTCTGATGTACCCATGTACCACACAGCTCTCAATGTAACAGTGATATATCCCACACCCATCAACGTAACACTGATATACCCCACACTGCTCACTGTAATACTGTTATACCCCGCACCACTGACTGCAACAATCTGATATAACCCACACCCCTCACTGTAACACTCTGATTTACGCCACACAACTCACTGTAACACACTGATATATCCCACACCCATCACTGAAACACACTGGTATATCCCAAACTCCTCACTGTAACTCTCTGATGTACGGAACACACCCCTTACTGTAACAATATGATATACCCCACATACTTCAATGTAACACACTGATATTCCCCACACACCTCACGGTAACACACTTATATAACCCAAACCGCTCACTTTAACACTCTGATATTCCCCATTCCCATCACTAAGACTGATATGCCCCACACCCCTCACTGTAACAATGAGATACCCCACACCCCACTCTGTAATTTACTGATATACGCCACACACATTACTGTAACACTCTGATATACGCCACACCCCTCACTAACACAATGACATACCCCCACATCCCTCACTGTAACACACTGACATACCTCACACCTCTCACTTTAACACTGATATTCCCCACACCCCTGACAGTAACACCCTGATATGCGCCACACACCTTACTGTAACACACTGGTATTCCCCACACCCGTCACTGTAAAACTCTGATATATCCCACACCCGTCACTGTAGCACTGATATACCCCAGACCCACCACTGTAACACTGATATACGCCACACACATTACTGTTACACACTGATATACCCCACATCCCTCACTAACGCTCTGATATATGCCACACCCCTCACTGTATCACTGGTATAGCCCACTACCATCACTGTGACACTGTGATATACCCAAAACCACTCACTGTAACACTGTGATATACCCCACACCCCTCACTGTAACACTGTGATATATCTCACATGCCTCACTGTAACTCTCTGATATACCCCACACACCTCTCTGCAACATTGTGATATACCCCACATGACTCAATGTAACACTCTGATATATGCCATACCCTTCACTGTAACACTCTGATGTATCCGGCACCCTTCAGTGTAACTCTGATATATTTCACACCCCTCACTTTAACACGCTGATAAATACCACACCCTTCACTGTAACACACACATTTGCACCACACCCCTCAATGTAATGATCTGTTAAACACCACACTCTTCACTGATGCTATCCGATATACCCCACACCCCTGACTGTAACACTCTGTTATATCCCACACCCCTCACTGTAACCCTGTGAAATACCCCACACCTCTTACTGTAATAATCTGATATATCCCACACCTCTCACTGTAACACTCTGATATACCCCACAACATTCATTTAACTTTCTGATATATCCCTCACTTAAATCGTCTTACATATCCCAAACATCTCACTGTAACAGGCCAATATACCTCACTCACCTCAGTTTAACATTCTGATATAGACCACACACCTCACTGTAACACTTTGATATACCACACACCTTTCAGTGTAACACGTTGATATACCGCACATCATTCACTTTAATACTCTGAAAAATCCCACACCCCTCACTGTAACACTGATATATCCCACACCGCTCAGTCACACTCTGATATACACCACACCCATCATTGTAACACTCTGATATATCCCACACCCCTCACTGTAACACACTGATATATCCCAGACCCCTCACTCTAACACGCTGATAAACCCCACACACTTCACTGTAACACCCTGATATACCCAACACCCTTCGCTGTAACACGCAAATATATCCCACACGCTTCACTGTAACACGTTGAAAAACCCCACACCCTTCACAGTAACACTCTGACATACCCCAAACCCCTCACAGTAACACGCTGATGAACCCCATACCCTTCACTGTAACACTGATATACCCCACACCACTCAATGTAACACTGATATACCCCACACCACTCAATGTAACACTGATATACCCCACACCCCTCAATGTAAAACTCTGATATACCCCACAACCCTCAATGTAACACTCTGATATACCCCACACCCCTCAATGTAACACTCTGATATACCCCACACCACTCACAGTAACATTTTAATATACCCCACTACCATCACTGTGACTCTGATATACCCGACACCCCTCACTGTAACACTGTGATATACCCCACATGACTCAATCTAACAATGTGATATACACCATACATCTCACTACAACACGCTGATATACCCCACACTCCTCACTGTAACACTCTGATATGCACCACACCCCTCACTGTAACACTCTGATATACCCCAAACCCCTCACTGTAACACTCTGATGAACCCCATACCCCTCACTGTAACACTGATATACCCCACAGCCCTCACTGTAACATGATATACTCCACAGCCCTCACTGTAATACTGATATACCCCACACCCCTCACTGTAATACTGATATACCCCACACCGCTCACAGTAACACTCTGATATACCCAACACCCCTCAATGTAACACTGTAATACCCCACAGCCCTCAATGTAACACTGATATATCTCACCCCATCACTGTAGCACTGATATAGGCCACACCCCTCACTGTAACACTCTGGTATACCACACACCCCTCACTGTAACACACTGACATACCTCACACCTCTCACTGTAACACTGATATACCCCACACCCTTCACTGTAACACTCTGATATTCCCCACACCCCTCACTGTAACACTGATATACTCCACACCCCTCACTGTAACACTCTGATATGCCCCACACCATTCACTGTAACACTCTGATATACCCCACATACCTCACTGTAACACTCTGATATACCCCACACCACTCACTGTAACACTCTGATATACCCCACACCCCTCACTGTAACACTCTGATATACCCCACACACCTCACTGTAACACTCTGATATACCCCACACACCTCACTGTAACACTCTGATATACCCCACACACCTCACTGTAACACTCTGATATACCCCACACACCTCACTGTAACACTCTGATATACCCCACACACCTCACTGTAACACTGATATACCCCACACCCCTCACTGTAACACTGATATACCCCACACCCCTCACTGTAACACTCTGATATACCCCACACCACTCACTGTAACACTCTGATATACCCCACACCACTCACTGTTGTCACTGCCACTTTAATCCCATGGGCTTCAATTTTGGTAATATGTGATACTTTAACAAGCACCTTTTGTAAGGATAGGGAAATTGGGAAACTATGTGTAGTATCAATCCTACAACCATAGAATTGGTGATCCACGTTGTGTTGACAATTTGTTTAGCGGAGCTTGAAGCCCCGCTCTGATCACAGCCTCGTCTGGTTTCAATCAATGAATTATAAAATCATTGATTTTAATCCTATTTTATTATTTCTATGCATTTGTTCTCATGAAATGTGTAACGCTGTCAAGGCCAGTATCACTTCCCCATCTTGAGCTGCTGCAGTCCGTGTGGTGAAGGTGCTCCCACAATATTGTTACAAAAAGAATTTCAGGCTTTTGACCCAGTGACGATGAAGGAACGGCGATATATTTGAACGGCAAACCAGGTTCCTGGACAATTAATCCAGAGTTCAAATCCCACCAGATGGGGAATGTAAATTCAATTAATTAAACAAATCTGGAATAAAAAGCTTGTGTCAGTAATGATAACCATGAAAGTACTGGATTGTCGTAAAAACCCATCTGTCTCACTAATGGTCTTTTGGGAAGGAAATCTGCCGTCCTTACCCGATCTGACTGAAATGTGACTCCAGACCCACTCCAATGTGGTTGACTCATAACTGGCCTCTGAAATGGCCCATCAAGACACTCGCTTGTCTAAGGTGTCCCACCACCACCTTCTCCTGGACAATTAGAAACATAGAATCTAGGAGCAGGAGTAGGCCATTCGGCCCGTCGAGCCTGCTCCACCATTCAATACGATCATGGCTGATCATCCAAATCCAGTACCCTGTCCCCTGCTTTAATCCCCACAGTACACATATCCCACCCTACCCCCGTAACCCCACGTATTTAATTCCCCCGAACATTATTATTAAGGAGACAGTAACGGAACATTTAGATAAACATAATTTGATAGGACAAAGTCAGCATGGCTTTATGAAGGGGAAATCATGTCTGACAAATTTGCTTGAGTTCTTTGAGGACATAACGTACAGGGTGGATAAAGGGGAACCAATGGACGTAGTGTATTTAGACTTCCAGAAGGCATTCGACAAGGTGCCACATAAAAGATTATTGCTCAAGATACAAAATCACTGGATTGGGGGGAATATTCTGGCATGGGTGGAGGATTGGTTATCTAACAGGAAGCAGAGAGTTGGGATAAATGGTTCATTCTCGGACTGGCAACCAGTAGCCAGTGGTGTTCCGCAGGGGTCGGTGCTGGGTCCCCAACTCTTTACAATCTATATTAACGATTTGGAGGAGGGGACCGAGTGTAACATATCAAAGTTTGCAGATGATACAAAGATGGGAGGGAAAGTAGAAAGTGAGGAGGACATAAAAAACCTACAAGGGGATATAGACAAGCTGGGTGAGTGGGCAGAGATTTGGCAGATGCAATACAATATTGGAAAATGTGAGGTTATGCACTTTGGCAGGAAAAATCAGAGAGCAAGTTATTATCTTAATGGCGAGAAACTGGAAAGTACTGCAGTACAAAGGGATCTGGGGGTCCTAGTGCAAGAAAATCAAAAAGTTAGTATACAGGTGCAGCAGGTGATCAAGAAGGCCAACGGAATGTTGGCTTTTATTGCTAGGGGGATAGATTATAAAAACAGGGAGGTATTGCTGCAGTTATATAAGGTATTGGTGAGACCGCATCTGGAATACTGCATACAGTTTTGGTGTCCATACTTAAGAAAAGACATACTTGCTCTCGAGGCAGTACAAAGAAGGTTCACTCGGTTAATCCCCGGGATGAGGGGGTGGACATACAAGGAGAGGTTGAGTAGATTGGGACTCTACTCATTGGAGTTCAGAAGAATGAGAGGCGATCTTATTGAAACATATAAGATTGTGAAGGGGCTTGATCGGGTGGATGCGGTAAGGATGTTCCCAAGGATGGGTGAAACTAGAACTAGGGGGCATAATCTTAGAATAAGGGGCTGCTCTTTCAAAACTGAGATGAGGAGAAACTTCTTCACTCAGAGGGTAGTAGGTCTGTGGAATTTGCTGCCCCAGGAAGCTGTGGAAGCTACATCATTAAATAAATTTAAAACAGAAATAGACAGTTTCCTAGAAGTAAAGGGAATTAGGGGTTACAGGGAGCGGGCAGGAAATTGGACATGAGGCTGAGTTCGGATCGGTCGAGGCCCTGTGGGTGGCGTAGCGGGCCCAGGGGCTGAGTGGCCGGGTCCTGCTCCTACTTCTTGTGTTCTTTAGATTTGAGGTGAGGATCAGATCAGCCATGATCTTATTGAATGGCGGAGCAGGCTCGAAGGGCCGATTGGCCTACTCCTGCTCCTATTTCTTATGTTCTTAACATATCCCATCCTATCCCCATAACCCCACATATTTATTCCCCCCCGAACACTAAGGGTCAATTTATCATAGCCAAATCAACCTAACCCGCACATTTTTGGACTGTGGGAGGAAACCAGAGCACCCAGAGGAAACCCACGCAGACACGGGGAGAATGTGCAAACTCCACACAGACAGTCACCCGAGGTCAGATTCGAACCCGGGTCCCTGGCGCTGTGAAGCACCAGTGCTAACCACTATGCCACCGTGTAGAGATGGGCAATGAATGCTGTCCTTGTCAGCGATGCTCACATCACAAGAATGAATTATAAATATGATTTATTAAGTGTAATAATGATTTAAAAGCGTCATAATGTTTTATTAATGGTCATAATGATTTATAAAGGGTTATACAAGATCTGTAAAGAAGTGTCATGATTTTAAAGTATTATAAAGGTTTATAATGATTTATAAAGTCCTGTTGCCAGGCGTTCTCCTCCCCGGGCTGGGTTGCTCGGGCCCCTGTGGGCCGGGCCGGGCTGTTCCGCCTCCCCGCCCACTCTCACGGTAACCGTGCCTCCAGCTGCTGCCGCCCTCCAGACGCTCGCCTCCCGCCGCCAGGGAAAGGCCCCAAGTGAGAGCCGCCATCAATCTTCTCAGTCCCAGCGCCGCCATATTTGTGCGGGCCCCCATAGCCACCTTATTTGTGCAGGGCGCCGGAGCCCCACATTTGTGCTGGGCCTGAGGACCAGAGTCACCATCTTGGTGCGGGGCCCCGGAGCCGCCATCTTTGAACAGGACTCCGGATCCACAATCTTTATTCGGGGACACAGAGCTGCCATCTTTGTTCGGGGTGCGGATGAATCCATCTTTGTGCCGGGCACCCAGAGCCGCCATTTTTGTGCCGGGCCCCAGAGCTGCCACCTTTGTACGGGGCGCAAGTGCTGCCATTTTTGTGCCCGGCCCCAGACCTGCCATCTTTGTGCGGGGCGCATGACTCGCAATCTTTGTGCGGAGCCCTAGAGCCGCCATCTTTGTGTGGCACTCCGTAGCCGCCATTTTAATGCGTGTCCACAGAGCCGCCATCTTGGTTCCGGCCCACAGAGCCGCTCTTGTTTTGCCGGGCCCCCAGGGCCACCATCTTTGTACGGTTCTCCAGAGCCGCCAACTTCGTGCTGGGAAAGGGGGGTCGCCATTATTGTACGTGTTGCGGGTGCCGCCATCTTTGTGCTGAGCCGCGGATCCACCATCCTTGTGCGGAGCGCGGGTGCCGCCATCTTTGTGCGGGGCCCCGGTGCCGCCATCTTTGTGCCGTGCCCCATAGCCGCCATCTTTGTGCGGTGCGCATGAGCCGCAATATTTGTGCGGTGTGCCGGAGCCGACATATTTGTGCAGGGCCCCCGAGCCGCCAACTTTGTGCGAGCCGCGCGTGCCGCCATCTTTGTGCCGGGCCCCGGAGCCGCCATCTTTGTGCGAGGTCGCACAGCCGCCATTTTTGTGCGGTGCCCTGGAACAGCCATCTTTGTGTGGAGCTCCGTCGCCATCTATGTGCTAGACCCCAGAGCAGCCATCTTTGTCGGTTCCCCACAATGTCAGCCCCAGTGAACTCTCAACTCTCAGGCTGCAAAGTTTTCGCTTATTCTGAACCTTTAATGAACTTTACAATCCGAGTAAAGGGATATTTCCCCACATTCTTCAACTGCTCTCTGAATTTACTCTGGGTCACGGCGTAAATCCCAGTGTTTGTGCAGCAACTCAGAAGCTGCAGCACGAATCCCAGTTCCAGTAGATAATCAGGTAGAAATACAGATTCATACCCCAAATACCACATCCGCTTCCATATAGAACTCACCATAAACACTGCCCATAACAGGATGAAATTGCCGGAGATGACAAGCAGTAAAATGATGGATTTCCTGCGGCTCTCCATCTCTGGATCTCTGGGACTCTCCCCACTGCTGGGACCGCGGAGTCTCCTGCGGGCTCTGCTGGCCACTAAAATGTGTCTGACGGTGACAGCATTGAGCAGCAGAATCACCACAAATGGGAACCCCGGAGTGAGAATATAATGAAGGAGCTCGATTATTGCCCAGACCAGTGAATACTGAACATCCATTGTGACATAACAAAACCAGGGGTCGTTCCCAAGCCAATACGGACCTGACAACATAAAATACCAGTGGATGTTCTTTAAACCGCTCAGCACAGTCACTGTTCCCAGAACCACAGCCGCTGTTTTCTCGGTGCAATGTTTAGTTTTCAGCTTCTGGCAACAAATGGCCACAAATCGATCAAAGGTGAAAGTGACGGTGAACCAGACAGAACAGTCTGTGGCTGCGAACAGCAGGACGGCGTGGATATTACACACGGGGATGGACCACAGGAAATGAAACTGTTCCCAATAAACAATCGGAATGTGCCTCAATATCAGGTCGAGGATAACGACCAGTAGATCCGCCGCTGCCATGGCCACCAGGTAGCGAGTGACACATTTGGAGAGACCGCACTTTCCCCGAGACAGGATCACAATCGTCACTAAGTTAACTGTGAGGAAGGGAAATAAACAGGGAAATTAGACATCAGGTTGGGAACAAAAGCAGCAGTTTGAGGGAATTCAGACTGAAATCTACAACTCATTAGCGACTTTCAATGATATAATCTAATGTTATTACCTGTGGAGCTGAATACAGGGCTTATTGTAAGAATAATCAGGAATACATTGTGGAATCAATAAATTAAATGGGAATAAATACAATATGAAAGCAACAGATGTTTGATCACGGTGATATTAAATAATCGATCTATATTTTGCCCAGCAGACAAAAGCACTGCCCGAGGTACCAGGGACACAAAGGACCAGAATCTCTCGGGAAGCCTTCGTGTCCCGGGATCAGTCAGTTTTTGGAGCGGTGCAATTCGCTTCTGTGCCCCTGTGAAAGGGAGGGGAAATTCCGCTTGGATTCCAGCTCCTGGTTAGAAAATCCATTATATTTAGAACTGAAAATGAATGCAACAGCAAAATACAGAAACTGCAACCTTGGCATGCAATAATTACAGGCAATTGTATGTACAATGTACGGATGTAATATAGAGTTATATAAAACAGAAAGAGGCCCTTCGGCCCATCGTGTCCGCGCCGGCCATCAAGCCCTGTCTATTCTAATCACATTTTCCAGCACTTGGTCCGTAGCCTTCTATGCTAATTGCGTTTCAAGTGCTCATCTAAATGCTTCTTGAATGATGTGAGGATTCCTGCCTCGACCACCCTTTCAGGCAGTGAGTTCCAGACTCCAACCACCCTCTGAGTAAAAAAGTTTTTCCTCAAATCCCTTCTAAACCTCCTGCCCCGTACCTTGAAACTATGCCCCCTGGTTATTGACCCCTCTGCTAAGGGGAAGAGTTCCTTTCTCTCCACCCTATCGATGCCCCTCATAATTTTGTAAACCTCAATCATGTCCCCCCTCAGCCTACTCTGCTCTAAGGAAAACAACCCCAGCCTGTCCAGACTTTCTTCATAGCTGAAGCGCTGCAGCACAGGTAACATCCTGGTGAATCTCCTCTGCACCCTCTCCATATATGCATACACATCACTCCTATAGTGTGGTGACCAGAACTGCACACAGTATTCCAGCTGTGGCCTAACTAGCCGTTTGTACAGCTCCATCATAACCTCCCTGCTCTTATATTCTGTGCCTCGGCTAATGAAGGCAAGTATCCCATCTGCCTTTTTAACTAGCTTATCTACCAGTCCTGCTGCCTTCAGGGATTTATGTACATGCACACCAAGGTCCCTCTGATCCTCTGTCCTTCCTCGGGTCCTACCATTCATTGTGTATTCCCTTGCCTTGTTAGTCCTCCCAAAATGCATCACCTCACACTTTTCAGGGTTAAGTTCCATTTGCCACTGTTCTGCCCATCTAACCATCCCGTCTATATCGTCCTGTAGCCTGAGGCTTCCTTCCTCGCTATTTATCACTCCACCAATTTTAGGGTCATCCGCGAACTTACTGATCATATATCCTACTTTCATATCTAAATCATTAATGTACACTACAAACAGCAAAGGACCCAGCATCCATCCTTGCGGTACACCACTGGACACAAGCTTCCAGTCACAAAAACAACCTTCGAATATCACCTCTGCCTCCTGCCACTAAGCCAATTTTTGATCCAATGTACCAAATTGCCCTGGATCCCATGGGCTCTTAGCTTCTTGACCTGCCTCCCACGTGGGACTTTGTTAAAAGCCTTTAATGAAGTCCATGTGGACTACATCAACTGCACTACCCTCATCCACACACCTAGTCAGCCCCTCGAAAAATTCAATCAAATTGTTCCGACATGATCTCACTCTCAGAAAGCCATGCTGACTATCCCTGATTAATCCCTGCCTCTCCAAGTGGAGTCGAATTCTATCCCTCAGAATTTCTTCCAATAATTTCCCTGCTACTGATATTGGGCTCACTGACCTGTAATTCCCTGGTTTAACCCTGCTACCCTTCTTGAATAATGGTAATACGTTATCTGTTCTCCAGTCCTCTGGCACCTCCCCTGTGGCCAGAGAGGTTCTGAAAATTTGTGTCAGAGCCCCTGCAATCTACTCCCTTGCCTCACACAGCAGCCTGGGATACATCCCTTCAGGGCCTGGGGATTTATCCACTTTTAAGCCCGCTGAAACCGCTAGTACCTCCTCCCTCTCAATACTAATTTGTTCAAGTATATAACAATCCCCCTGCCTGATTTCTACGCCTATATCGTCCTTCTCCATGCTGAACACAGATGCAGAATATTCATTTAAAACCTCACCTACATCTTCAGGCTCTACACACAGATTGCCACTTTTGTCCCGAATGCACCCTACTCTTTCCCTCGTTATCCTCTTGCCCTTAATATACTTATAAAAGAGCTTGGGATTTTCCTTTATTTTGCCCGCCAGTGTTTTTTCATGCCCCCTCTTCACTCTCCTAATTTCTTTTTTAAGTACTCCCCTGCACTTTCTATACTACTCTAGGGCTTCCACTGTTTTTAGTCCTTTGTATCTGCCAAAAGCCTCCATTTTTCATTACCATTCTTGTATACCCCTTGACATCCAGGGTTCCCTGGGTTTGTTGGTCCCACCCTTGACCTTTACGGGAACATGTTGGCGTTGTACTCTCTCTATTTCCTTTCTGCAAGACTCCCACTGCTCTGATGTGGATTTTCCTACAAGTAGCTGATCCCAGTCCACTTTGGCCTGATCCTGCCTTATCATGTTAAAATCGGCCTTACCCCAAATTTAGAACCTTTATTTCCGGTCCATCTTTGTCCTTTTCCATGACTACCTTATATCTCACCGAATTATGGTCACTGTCACCAATATGCAAGTGTTAAGATAATAAATACAAGTGCACTCCAGTTATAAAAAAACTGGTCTTTCAGATGTGTTTAGAAAATTGAACTTTTACATATTTGTTGAAATATACAAATTGTAGGTCATTGAAATGAAGATGTTCCAAATAACAGTAATAACAATGGACTCTGGATTAAAATAGTGGTGATTGACCAGGTAATTTCCCACTCAATGCATTTATCAGTAGCGAAATCAGACGACTTATCCCACAGTCAAAGTGCCGCTGAATGCTTTTGTAATGTATCTGAACGCAAATGGAAGAGATTTATCCTTGTACTTTGTGCCCTGTTGTTTCTAACTTGTGCACAGAATATTAGATGAGAAGATATCAAAGGATTTTCTTATCCTCAGTACTTCAGTTACAATCAGCTGGGATTGTTTCTCCTGAAGTACAGCAGGAGGCAATAGAGAATCACTCTGGGTCTCACTGAGAGATCCACTGAACTGTGACAGACGGGCATGGGATCCAATTGTAAATTCAAAACAATGATTGGAAATAAATGTATTGAAATCTGGCTGAATGAACATTTTGTGAGAATGTAAATTATCCTTGTAATCCTACTTTAACCATCAGAAGCAGTGCCACTAATGCAGAACTGGAGAGGGTGGGAAAGGAGACACTGACTGGAACTGAATGATTAGCGGATATTTCAGGCATTTAAAGATGTGGATGTGATCTGCCAGGATTTGTTCCTGTGACTCTAAGTAACCATACCGAGCGTAAGGTGAAAACCAAAGCAAAATACTGCGGATTCAGGAAATCTGAAATGAGAACAGAAAATGGTGGAAATACTCAGTGGGTCAGGCAGCATCTGTGGAGAGAGAGAGAAACAGAGTTAACGTTTCAGGTTGATGATCTTTCGCCATTAGGTGAAAAGTCTCCTCAACCAAGACAACATTCTTCTGACCTGATATTAATGTTCAGTGTCGATAGCAGATTGAAATTCGTTAAATAAAGAGTCACCTCCAATAAATTTGCTCGAGTTGAATACAGGATATTTGAATCTTGGTGACACGATATCACCTTCAGAATCAATAGCTGACAGCAGCGCAGATGAGATGGGGAATGACAAAGAGAGAAACACAGTTAAACATGTGTGGAAAAGTCGGTTGGTTAGCTCCTCCCCTGAGCGCCTTCGACTACTTTAGCGCCGCTCACGAAATTGACCAGTCGTTTTACGCAGGTGCTTAACACTACAGCCACGATCTCCTGCGCCCGCAGATCGTGACGTCATGCGAGCGTGTAGCGCCCCAGATTGGATATTGAGTCGCGCCCCCTGCCTTAGCGCCTGCCGCTAGGAAAGACACGTAGAGGGAAATGTTTTCAAGTCAGGAAGGGGCTGGCGGAGCAATATTTACAGGCGGCCGCTTCCAGCCTTCTCGTGTCGGTGACATTTTTGGTACATGCAGGTTGAGAGGGAGAAAGACGTCTGGAGAGATTCAACGCTGACCGAAGCAGTTTGATGTCCTGAACACCACTTTTGAGGTTAATATTTATTTCACCTTCATAGTTAACATATTTAGAAACTTGTATTTGGGCTGCACTAACTTGGGGCGTCGTCGTCCAGCTTCACTTTCGGAGGCAGCAGAGGCGCAGAGAGAGAGAGTGGCAAACGTAGCCAGAGGGAGCAGAGTCAACAGGCCTCTGCACTGGAGACCATCCCCTCCCAGCGTATTCCGGGAGTAATTCTCCTCTTATATCCATTTGTCTGAGGAGCAGTGTTTCCAATTGCTGCACTTCAGCAAGGAGGTGGTCACTGAGCTCTGCCACCTCCTACAACCATAACTGCAGTCTTAGCTCAGGACCAGGGCCTCTCTGTCGGTGGCATTGAAGGTGACCATGGCTCTGAATTTCTAAGTCAGCGGTTTCTTTCAGGCTTCTACTGGGGACACAGCGAATATCTCCCAGTTCGCTCATCATTGTTGCATCAGGGAGGTGACAAAGGCTTTGTATAAGATGCGACGCCAGTACATCTCTCCCCATGACCCGAGACAAACAGCTTGAACGCGCATGTGGCTTTGTGAGGATATTGGGCTTCCCCATGGTTCAGGGTGCCATTGAGTGCACGCATGTGGCATTGCGGACACCGCATGAGAATGCAGAGGTGTTCCGAAACCACAAGGGCTTCCACACTCTGAATGTCCAGTTGTTGTGTGACCACAGACAGCTCATACTCACCGTCAATGCCCGCTATCCTGGCAGCAGCCACGATGCTTTTATCGTGCATCAGACCGGTGTCGCAGATCTTTTCCAAACACCCTGTTAACCTAGTGGATAATGGTTATCCACTCTGCACCTGGATGATGACACCGCTCCGTAACCCTAACACCCCTGCCAATCTGCAATACAATGAGAGCCATAACACCACCAAGAACATCATAGAGCAGACGTTGGCGTCTTGAAACAACGATTCCGGTGTCTGGAACTCTCAGGAGGAGCCCTGCAGTACTCTCCCGAGCGAGTCTCCCTCTTGATTGTTGTGTGCTGCATGCTTCATAACATAAGAACATAAGAAATAGGAGCAGGAGTAGGCCAATCGGCCCTTCGAGCCTGCTCCACCATTCAATAAGATCATGGCTGATCTGATCCTCACCTCAAATCTAAAGAACACAAGAAGTAGGAGCAGGACCCGGCCACTCAGCCCCTGGGCCCGCAACGCCACCTACAGGGCCTCGACCGATCCGAACTCAGCCTCATGTCCAATTTCCTGCCCGCTCCCCGTAACCCCTAATTCCCTATACTTCTAGGAAACTGTCTATTTCTGTTTTAAATTTATTTAATGATGTAGCTTCCACAGCTTCCTGGGGCAGCAAATTCCACAGACCTACTACCCTCTGAGTGAAGAAGTTTCTCCTCATCTCAGTTTTGAAAGAGCAGCCCCTTATTCTAAGATTATGCCCCCTAGTTCTAGTTTCACCCATCCTTGGGAACATCCTTACCGCATCATAATAACATTGCAATCATGAGGACCCAGCCATTGCCACCAGGGATTGGTGCAGCACCTGAGGCGGAGGTGGAAGAGGGAGAGGAGGAGGAGTTGGAGAATGAAGAGGAGGATCAGCAGCACCAACGTGGGAGGGAGGCGCACAATGTTGCCACTGCAAGGGCCGTCCATGAATGGTTAATAAGACACCGATTCTAACCCCTTATTGAGAAGATGGTTTCTGGGATGAAGAAGCACATCATTGAAAGCATCCCGCAACCCCTATTGCCGGGCAAAGATGCAATGAGTCAAATCAGGAAAAATGTAAATAACAATAAAAAAATATTTATGTTACAAACTCTGTCATTTATTCAGGACGAACAATTAGAAACAAACCCAACAATTCAGGAACTAACAAAACTCGTTCTCATAACATGGAGATAAACGGCAAAACAGTAAACAAATATAATAACAACCACCTCGAATCTTCCCACAAACATTCCCCCGATTTATTTACAGGTTGCACTGTTGGGCCTTCGAGGGTGACCTCCATCCCCTGCGCACTTCCCCCTTCCCACCTTACTGCTCCTCCTAATGTGGCACCACTGGCTGCAGCAAACTGGTGGAAGGCTGCTGAATGTCAGATCCCGAGATTACCTTGAAGGACGCCCTCGACTAGCACTGGGCCTGGAGGGCCCGGCTGCAAACTGCAACAACTCTGCACGGGCGCCAGCAGTCTGGGCTGGCTGTGTTGCAGGCCATGCCAAGTGCAATGGGGAAGTGACAGTGGTGGGACCAGGAATGCTGTCAAACTGAGAGAGGACAGCACCTTCCTGCTCGACCGACACACTGGCTCTCCCCCGGGGCTGAACCTCAGCATCGGGATCAATCTTCTCGAGCACAGATTGCTGGCCGACTGTGACATCCCGAGGGACTGTGGGTGACCCAGCGAGGATGGCAGCAGTCAGTGCTTGCGTGACATCAATCTGAGACTGCATCAGAGCAACAGCCAATGACTCAATTTCAGCACTAAGTCATTGTGTTGCGTCGGCCGGTGTTGCAATGGATCGTGCCTCTCACCCATTACACACGCCTCTGGTTCACCACGGTCTCCCTGCAATTCAACCATCCTCTGCAACGAGGCAAGGATGAGTTCAAGGGTTTGCGCACAGATGACAGCTGTGCTTGTGGCGGACTCCTCCACGCTCCTAGCCTGTGCATCCATGCTGTCGGGCCATTGCACCCATCAGCTCAGTGAGCATGATCAAGGCCTGTGTATTGATGGCCGCGATATCAAGTTCCTCATCGGAGTCCTATGCAGCAGAACTCGCACGCATACTCACCCTCCGGGGAGCTGGCTCCCGAGCTTCCCTACCCCCATGGCATTGCTGCAGCCCGCTGGGTCCAGGAGCTTCGCCCTCATCAGACCCCAACACCCTGCTCCCCTCCAGGAAGGCATGGCCCCAGTGCCTGATGTGTCACCCTCGGGAGATGCAGGCGGTGAGGCTCCGGCTTCCTCTTCCTCCTCGTCTGGGGCATCGCTGCCACTGGCAGGCTGAGGGACAGGCTGGTCAGCTGGTGGTTCACTATCTGAAACCAGGTAGGTACAAGAGTGGCTTTAGCGTGAGGGCAGGGGGGCAGGAAGGGAGCAAGGACTGGAGACAGTTAGTTGGATTGAAAGTGCAAAAGGCTGGTGTTGTGAGGGTGACATGGTGTGAGAGAGGAGAGAAAGCTGATGAACATACCATTGCTGTCCCCAAGGAGGTCGACATCTCCAGAGGCCACGACAACTATGACCTGGCTGGCAACGATCCTGTGCAATCTGTCCTCCAACTCAGTCAGGGGTTGTAGGTCCGCCGGTCCTCCTCCCGTGCATTGCTGCTCCCGCCTGTTATGAGAGAGGTTGCCCTGCAAGAAAAAGGACAGCGTGTGTGTGAGTGTGCAGGCATGTGTTGGGCAGATGTGCCTACCATAGTTGAATAGCCGTTAATTTGTGCAAGGTGTGGGATGTGCATGTGTGTTTTATGAGATGGCCATAGGTCTTGGATGAGTGTTGAGAATTTGGGTTTGTAAATCCTCTGGACACAGAGTGATGTTGAGATGGAGGGATGTAGAAGTATTGAAAAGCAGGTAATCACCCTGACCACCCGAGTGAGGTCGTTGAACTTCTTCCGACATTGGGAGTGAGTCCTCGGCATGAAGCTCCTCGAGGAGCCGTGCTGAGCCACCTCCCTCCACACCCTTCTCAACTCCCGGGTCAATGGCCTCCTGCCACTCTCAGGGAACAGCACTGCCCGTCGCCGTTCAACAGCGCCAACCAGAGCCACCAATGCCTCGTCACTGAAGTGGCAACTCTTTCTCTGGGCCTCTCCATTACTTAGAATTCATAACTGGAGATAGATCCTTACTAGGAACACCAACAGCAGTGAGGAGGGGATGGTACATATTTTGTATATCATAACATATTCCTAATATCCAAAACACTTCATCTTCATCCATGCCTTCCCTTCTGTGAGTGTCTGGTGGTCTTTGTGCTGGGGGCAGCGCGCTGACTGTGTGAGGTGACACAGTGAAGGGAGCTCCTTATTTAGAGCGGAGGGAAATCCCCGAGTGACATCATTAGGCCTCACTGTAACTGGCATTAATTACAGTCATTGAACAAACAGACTCATTGAACCATTGTCACCACAACACTTTACTGCAACACAATCTAGCTCACCTTATTGTACACAGTTTTAATTTAAAAGTGAGCGAATACGCAATATTTCACCGGCCATAAACATAAGAACATAAGAATTAGGAGCAGGAGTAGGCCATACGGCCCTTCGAGCCCTTCATTGAATTAGATCATGGCTGATCTTCGATCTCAAATCCACATTCCCCCCACACCCACCCCATCCTCATATCCCTTGATTCCTGTAGAGTCCAAAAATACCGAGGGCAGAACAGAGAGAAGGGAGTTTCTCTTCCTGTATTGATCTAAAGCTGTCAACAAAAGGTGAGAAATTGACAGAAAAAGGAAGGTACAATGTGTTAGCTGTGACTCAGTTGGTAGCACACTCGCCTCTGACTCAGAAGGTTGTGGGTTCAAGTTCCAATCCAAGGACCTGTCGCACATAAATCTAGGCTGACTCTCCAGTGCAGTGCTGAGGGAGTGTTGCGTTGTCGGAAGTGCCGTCTTTCGAATGAGACGTTAAACAGAGCCCCTGTCTGTGCTCTCAGTGGATGTAAAAGATCCCATGGCCCTATTTTGAAGAAGAGCAGGTGAGTTATTCCCGCGTTTCGCACATTACAACAGTGACTACACTTCCAAAAGTACTTCACTGGTTGTAAAGCATTTTGAGATGTCTGGTTGTCGTGAAAGGCGCTATATAAATGCAAGTCTTTCTTTCTTAAAAGATAGAATCATAGAATGGTTCAACGCAGAAGGAGGCCATTCGGCCCGTCGAGCCCGTGCTGGCTCTCTGCAAGAGCACTTCAGCAAGACCCACTCCCACACACTTTCACCTATAGTCCTGCAATTTCTTTTCCTTCTGGTACTTATCCAATTCCCTTTTCAAAGCCACGATTGAATCTGCCTCCACCACCCTTTAAGGCAGTGCATTCCAGATCCCAACCACTCGCTATATAAAAAAGTATTTTTCTATGTGTCCTTTGGTTATTCTGCCTATCACCTTAAATCTGTGTCCTCTGATTGGTGACCTTTCCACCAATGGGACCAGTTTCTCTCTATCGACTCTGTCCAGACCCCTCATGATTTTGAACGCCTCTATCACATCTCCTCTCAACCTTCTCTGCTTTAAGGATAACAACCCCAACTTCTCCAGTCTATCAACGTAACTAAAGTCCTTCATCCCTGGAATCATTCTCGTAAAGAACTTCTGCACCCGCTCTAAGGCATTCAAATCCTTCCTAAAGGGCAGTGCCCAGAATTGGAAACAATACTCCAGTTGAGGCCGAACCAGTGTTTTATATAGGATCATCATAACTTCCTTGCTTCTGTACTCTATGCCTCTATTTATGAAAATGAGAAGTCGCACAACACCAGGTTATAGTCCAACAGATTTATTTAAAATTACAAGCTTTCGGAGCTGTCGCTCCTTCTTCAGGTAGGGTAGCTGTGAGAGAATCTCCCAGAATTCACAATATAAACACAGAAAAAATGTATTTTAAATAAATATTTAAAATAAATCTGTTGGACTATAACCTGGTGTTGTGCGACTTCTCATTTTTGTCCACCCCAGTCCAACGCCGGCATCTCCACATCATGACCTCTATTTATGAAGCCCAGGATCCCGTAGGCTTTTTTAACCGCTTTCTCAACCTGCCCTGCAACTTTCAACGATTTGTGCACATATACCCCCAGGTCTCTCTGTTCATGCACCCCTTTTAGAATTGTATCCTTTCGTTTATATTGTCTCTCCTCATTCTTCCTAACAAATTGTATCATTTCACACTTTTCTGCATTAAATTTCATCTGCCACGTGACCGCCAATTCCACCAGCACGTCTATGTCCTCTTCAAGTCTATCAGTATATGTCTAACTGTTCAGTATACTTCCAAGCATTCTGGCATCTGCAAATTTCGTATTTGTGCCCTGTACTCCCAAGTCCAAGTCTTTAATATATATCAAGAAAAGCAGTGGTCCTAGTATAAACCCCTGGGGAACACTACTGCATACCTTCCTCCAGTCCGAAAAACAACCGTTCACCACTACTCTCTGTTTCCTGTCACTTTGCCAATATCATATCCATGCTGCTACTGTCCCTTTTATTCCATGGGCTTCAACATTGCTGGCAAACCTATTATGTGGCACTTTATCAACGTCTTTTGGAAGTCCTTGTAAACCACATCAACCACATTGCGCTCATCAACCCTTTCTGTCACCTCAAGAAAAAATCGATCAAGTTAGTTAAACACAATTTGCCTTTGACAAATCCGTGCTGGCTTTCCTTAAATTAATCCACACTTGTCCAAGTGACTGTTAATTTTGTCCCAGATTATCGTTTCTAAAAGCTTCCCAACCACCAAGATTAAACTGACCGCTCTGTAATTGCTGGGTTTATCCTTACACCCGTTTTTGTACAAGGTGTAACATTTGCAATTCTCCAGTCCTCTGGCACCACACCGTATCTAAGGAGGATTGGAAGATTATGGCCAGTACCTCCGCAATTTGCTCCCTTACTTCCCTCAGCATCCGAGGGTGCATCCCATCCACTCATGGTGACTTATCGAGTTTAAGTACAGCCAGCCTTTCCAGTACCTCGTCTTTATCAATTTTTAGCCCTCCCAGTATTGCAACTACCTGCTCTTTCACTATGATATTGTCAGCAGCTTCTTCCTTGGTAACGACAGATGCAAAGTATTAATTTAGTATCTCAGCCATGCCCTCTGCCTCCATTCGTATGTTTCCTTTTTGGCCGTTAATCAGCCCCGCCCCTCCTCTTACTGCTCGTCTCCTATTTATATGCCTATAGAAGACTTTAGGATTCCATTTTATGTTACCCGCCAATCTTTCCTCATAATCTCTCTTTGCCCCTCTTATTTCCTTTTTCACTCCTCTCTGAACCTTCTATATTCAGCCTGGTTCTCACTTGTATTCTGAACTTGACATCTGTCATACGCCCCATTTTTCTGTCCCTCTTACTCTCTATTTCTTTCGTCATCTAGGGAGCTCTGGCTTTGGTTGCCCTACCGAACGCCCTCGTGTGAATGTACCTCGATTGTACCTGAACCATCTCTTCTTTAAAGGCGGCCCATTGTTCGATAACAGTTTTGCTCGTCAATCCTTAATTCCAATTTACCCAAGCCAGCTCCGTTCTCAACCCACTGAAATTGGCCCTTCTCCAATTAATTATTTTTACTCTAGATTGCTCGCTGTCCTTTTCCATAGCTAATCTGAACCTTATGATACTATGATCACTGTTCCCTAAATGTTCCCTTACTGACACTTGCTCCACTTGACCTACCTCATTCCCCAGAACCAGATCCAGCAATGCCTCCTTCTCTTTGGGCTGGAAATGCACCAATCAAGAAAGATCTCTTGAACTCACTTCAGAAATTTTTCCAACTCTCTGCCCTTTATACTATTACTATCCCAGCCTATATTAGGATAACTGAAGTCCCCAATTATTACTATACTATATTTCTTCCACCTCTCTGTTATTTCCCTGCAAATTTGCTCCTCTATATCCTTCCCACTAGTTGGTGGCCTATAGAGCACACCTCGTAGTGTAATGGTACCTCTATTAATTCTGAAATCCAACCAAATAGATTCTGTCCTTGACCCCTCCAGGACATTCTCTCTCTCCAGCACTGAAATATTCTTCTTAATCAATACTGCTACCCCACCACCTATCTTTCTCGAACATCTTATATCCATGATGTGGAGATGCCGGCGTTGGACTGGGGTGGACAAAAATGAGAAGTCGCACAACACCAGGTTATAGTCCAACAGATTTATTTAATTTTACAAGCTTTCGAAGCAGTTCGCTCCTTCGTCAGGTAAGTTAGCAATGAGAGAATCTCCCAGAATTCACAATTTAAACCCAGACAAAATCTATTTACATTATTCCCTACAACAAAGAGCATAGCCAAGACAATGAGATGTGTCCCAGGGGGTCCAACGTGTCAAACCACCTGCTGGCTGCATATCCTGTCAATATATCGGGTTCATGTCACGATACAGAACGTGACTTGACATCATGGCCGGTCTTCCCAGGTGTTTTTTAAAAAAAAAAGTCTAACACAAGAACACAAATTGACAGGATATGCAGCCAGCAGGTGGTTTGACACGTTGGACCCCCTGGGACACATCTCATTGTCTTGGCTATGCTCTTTGTTGTAGGGAATAATGTGAATAGATTTTGTCTGGGTTTAAATTGTGAATTCTGGGAGATTCTCTCATTGCTAACTTACCTGACGAAGGAGCGAACTGCTTCGAAAGCTTGTAAAATTAAATAAATCTGTTGGACTATAACCTGGTGTTGTGCGACTTCTCAATCTTATATCCAGGAATATTTAGTATCCCCTCCTGCCCTTTTTAGAGCCAGGTCTCTGTTATCGCCATGAAATCATTTTCCTATGTGGTTATTTGTGCCTGCAGCTCACCAACCTTATTTACCATGCATCGTGCGTTTACACACATGCACTGTAAACCTATCTGACAGTGTCAGCTGTGACTCAGTTGGTGGAACACTAGCCTCTGAGTCAGAAGGTTGTGGGTTCATGGTCCCATACCAGGGACTTGAGCCCATAAATCTAGGCTGACACTTCAGTGCAGTACTGAGGGAGTGCTGCACTGTTGGAGGTGTCGTCTTTTGGATGAGACGTTAAACCAAGCCCGCTCTCAGTTGGACCTAAAAGATCCCATTGCACTAGTTCGAAGAGCAGGGGAGTTATCCCCGGTGCCCTGGCCAATATTTAACCCTCAATCAGCATAACAGAAACATATTATCTGGTCATTATCACATTGCTGTTTGGGGGAGCTTGCTGTGCTCAAATTGGCTGCCGTGTTTCCCAGATTACAACAGTGACTGCTCTCTAAAAGTACTTCATTGGCTGCAATGCGCTTTGAGACGTCCGCTGGTCATTAAAGACGCGACATAAATGTAAGTATTTTTTTATTTTATCTTAGACCTTACAATAGCAAAATACTGCGGAATCTGGAAATATGAAATAACAGAAAATGCTGGAAACACTCAGCAGGTCAGGCAGCATCTGTGGAGAGCTGCAGTCAGAGTGGGAGTGGAGCAGAAAATTACAGTGACAAGCGCTCCACTCCCGAAGGCTGTAAATTGCCTAATAGAAAGAAGAGGAGTTGTTCCTCGAGCTTACGTTGTAAGAGGCTGAGGACAGAGAGGTCACAGTGGGAGTGGATCGCTTGTCACTTTAATTCTCCGCTCCACTCCCACTCTGACTGCAGCTCAGGCGGCAGCTGTTGATGATTCTGTCATCCCCATTGGGAACATTGAACCACTCCTGGCTCCCACCCTATCACAGACCGTCCCCTTTGTTCTTTCCTCCCCTCCCTCCTTTCCCTGCCTCTGCACGTGCCTAAAATCTGCTACATCTCTAACATTTTCCAGTCCTGATGAAGGGTCACAGACCTGAAACGTTAACTCTGTTTCTCTCTCCACGGATGCTGCCTGACCTGTTGGGTGTTTCCAGCATTTTCTGTTTCTATCTTAGACCTTCTTGGATTCTCTCAGTCTGAACCCATCTAATACCGTACTATTTCATACTCTACTGCTATCTGTCTCTCCCAATCTTTGGTGCACATTGTTTCTCCTTTCTAAAGCCACATCCTGGTGCCCATCCCCCTGGCAGATGAGCTTCAACCCACCCCAACCGCACTAACAATCCTCCCTACCGCCCCGTCAGGATATTGGTCCCAGCTCTGTTGAGGTGCAACCCGTCCAGCCTGTACAGGGCCCACCTCCCCCAGAACCGGTCCCAATGAACCAGGAAACTAAAGCCCTCCCTCCTGCACCATCTCTCCAGCCACGCATTCACCTGCTCTATCCTCCTATTTCTATATTCACTAGCTCGTGGCACTTGGAGTAATCCGGAGATTACTATCTTCGAGGTCCTGATTGTTAAACTCTTTCCTGGCTCCCTATAACCTGCCTGCAGGATCACATCCCTCTTTCTACCTATGTTGATGATACCGATATGGACCACGACTTCTGGCTGTTCACCCTCCCCCCTCAGAATGTCCTGCAGCCACTCAGTGACATCCTTGACCCTGGAACCAGGGAGGCAACATATCATCCTAGAGTCACGTCTGCGGCCGGAGAAATGCCTGACTGCTCCCCTCACTATCGAATCTCCTATCACTATTGCTTTCCCGATCTTCCTCCTCCCCCCACCTACAGCTGGGCCACGCATGGTGCCGTGGACTTGGCTCTGGCTGGAGTCCCCAGAGGGAACAATACCGGTTAGAGAGTGAGATGCACTCAGGGGACTCCTGCACTACCTGCCTGGTCCTCATTGTCTGTCTGACGGTCACCCATTCCCTCTCTGCTTGCACACTCTTATGCTGCGGGGAGACCACCTCCTCACATGGTATCCACGGAGCTCTCAGCCTCACGGATGCACCGCAGTGACGCCAGCTGCTGCTCAAGCTCTGAAACACATGGGAAGTGTCCTGGAGTTCCCACATGGCACAAGATGTGCTTTCAATGGGACTGAGGAGCCCGGCCATGCATCTATTTAATAGACTACAAACTAACTTAACAGAATTAAACTCAAGACTTCAAAAAAATCACAATCAACACACCATGTATTTCTTTGCAGGGACTTCCCTTGTGCTGACGTCACTTACCTCATTCCTTGCGCTCCCTCTGGGCTCCGGGTTCTCTGACTTACCTTTATCTCCGACCGCTCCTCTCGCTCTCTCCTCCTGCCCACTCTGCTACTAAATCCCACTCTTTCCAAATTCCCAACCTAAGGACTCTGTTTAGACCACTGACAAAATGGATTTCCCCACACTAGTTCTCTGATTTATTCCATACCAGATATTCAGGATTAAAAAAAATAATAAATAAATATTCCTAAACGGCAGGATCTGAGAGATGATTTCAGTGATGGAACGATGGGACTCGCCTACATGACGATGCTCCCACCTCAATCCAGGAATTTCATTCCCAGGGCCCCCTAAATAACACTGCTCCCGCCTCAGTCCAGGAATTTCTTTCTCGGGACAGCCTAGATTACACTGCTCCCGCCTCAGTCCAGGAATTTCATTCCCAGGGCAATCTAGATTACACGGCTCCCACCTCAGTCCAGGAATTTCTTTCCCGGGACAGCCTAGATTACACTGCTCCCACCTCAGTCCAGGAATTTCATTCCCAGGGCAATCTTTATTACACAGCTCCCACCTCAGTCCAGGAATTTCATTCCCAGGGATATCTAGATTACACTGCTCCCGCCTCAGTCGAGGAATTTCATTCCCAGGGCACCCTAGATTACACTGCTCCCGCCTCAGTCCAGGAATTTCATTCCTAGTGCCGCCTAGATTACACTGCTCCCGCCTCAGTCCAGGAATTTCATTCCTAGTGCCGCCTAGATTACACTGCTCCTGCTTCAATTCAATTTCCAGTTAATTTCTCTATTGCCTGAAACTAGAAGAAGAACATGTTTCTGAAGAGTGACCTTACCCAGACAAACATGTCATGGTGTTTGACCGCGGGGAAGAATAATTAAAAGGAGCAAATGGCAATACCAAGGAATCAAAGGCAAAAGTTAAAACTTTAAACCAATGAGATAAATAGCCTGTAAGCTCCTCAATACTCCATGAAACGCTCTGGAAACATTGAATTCTCGCTTAGTCATACTCACAGAAACATAACTATCAGTCAATTTCCCCAATCCTCAATCACCATCCCAGGCTGTGTCCTGTTCCACCGGCAGCACAGACCCACCAGTGGTGGGGGCACAGTGTTTTACAGCCACATGGGCGAGACCCTGCGAGTCCTCAACATTGCCTAAGGATATAATGAAGTCTCTCAGCTTCCAGTCAGACATGGGCAAGGTAACTTTCTGCTGTTTACCACCTACCACCCTCCCTCAGCTGATGAATCGGCACATCTTCATGTTGAACACCAGTTAATGGGAGCACCGAGAGCAGAAAGGGTGCAAAATATACTCTGGTGTGGAGGGGGATATTTCAATGTCCATCACCAAGAGTGGCTCGGAAGTACCATTATTACCCGAGCCCTGAAGAACACAGCTGCCAGACTAGGATTGCGGCAGGTAGTGGGAGAACCAAGATGCAGAGCGGAACAGAGTGTTAAGCTGCGAGTTTGGTGAGTGACGGAGTGAATTTTAAATGTTAATCTCTTATTTCTAAACATTCTAGACTTGTGTGCTTGCAAGTAGCATTTTAATTTACTGTTTCAAGTTTTAAGTTGCTTCCAGGCCTGGGCAGGACTAAGCAAGCTCTGTGCTGGAGAGCAAGTGAGAGTATTTAATTAATTAACTGGTCTAATCTGGTTCTGCAACTGCCAGAGAGCTCACTTATTTAAATCTCAGCAGTATAAATAAGGGAGGCTAGAGTGCAGTTTGTCATGGAGTGCAGATCGGATCAGAGTGTTAAGCTGCGAGTTTGGCGAGTGAGGGGAGGGAGGTGTTCCTTTCTTTTTCCATCTTTGTCAGCTTCCAGGAAAGCAGGTGCTAAAAAGCTGCACAAGAGGGGACAGAGAACCAGCGGTGAGTATTTCTACAGTATTTCTACATTCCAGTCATTAATGTAAAAGTAAGGTCTCTAGTTTAGAATAAGTATTGTTTAAAGGGAGGTAAGGTCCCTAGTGTATTTAATATATTTTAATTTAAATGGAGAACTCAACAGTTTAAATCAAACATGGTCACAGTAAATAATAATTCATATAGGTCTGAGAGCGTTAAAAAAACAAGCCTGAAGGCTTTGTGTATTAATGCAAGGAGCATTCGGAACAAGGTGGATGAATTAGCTGCGCAAATAGAGGTAAATGAATACGATTTGATTGGGATTACAGAAACATGGCTCCAGGGTGGCCAAGGCTGTGAACTCAACATCCAGGGTTATTCAATATTTAGGAAAGATAGGCAAAAAAGAAAGGGAGGTGGGGTAGCATTGCTGGTTAAAGAGGGGATTAACACAATTGAAAGGAAGGATATTAGCTCTGATGATGCGGAATCTGTATGGGTAGAACTGAGAAATAACAAGGGGCAGAAAACGTTAGTGGGAGTGGTATATAGACCTCCAAACAGTAATACGTAGGTTGGGGACGGTATTAAAAGGGGAATTAGAGAAGCATGCAGTAAGGGCACAGCAGTCATCATGGGTGACTTTAATTTACATATAGATTGCGCTAACCAAATTAGTAAAAATACTGTGGAGGAGGAATTCCTAGAATGTTTACGGGTGGTTTTCTGGAACAATATGTCGAGGAACCAACCAGAGATCAGGCCAGCTCAGACTGGGTATTATGTAACGAGAAAGGATTAATTAGCAATCTTGTTGTATGAGGCCCCTTGCGTCAGGGTGATCATAATATGATAGAATTCTTTTTAGGATGGAGAGTGAAGTAGTTGAATCAGAGACTAGGGTCCTGAATTTAAATAAAGGAAACTACGATGGTATGAGGCGCGAATTGGGTAGGATTGATTGGGGAATGTCACTCAAGGGGTTGACAGTGGATAGGCAATGGCAAACATTCAACGACTGCATGGATGAACTACAGAATTTGATCATCCCAGTGTGGCATAAGAATAAAACAAAAAGGGTGACTCAACCGTGGCTAACAAGGGAAATTAGGGATAGCATAAGATTCAAGGAGAGGGCATATAAATTGGCCAGAAAAAGCGGTAACCCTGAGGAATGGGAGCAGTTTAGGATTCAACAAAGGAGGACAAAGGGATTAATAAAGAAGGGGAAAATAGAATATGAAAGTAAGATTGCTGGGAACATAAAAACTGACTAAGAGATTTTATAGATATGTGAAGAGAAAAATATTAGTGAAATCAAGTGTAGGTCCCTTGCAGTCAGAAGCGGGGGAAGTTATAATGGGGAACAAAGAAATGGCTAACCAATTAAATGCATATTTTGGTTCTGTCTTCACAAAGGAGGACACAAATAACCTCCCAGAGATGTTGGAGTACATACGGTCTGATGAAAGGGAGGAACTGAAAGAAATCAGTATTTGCAGGGAAATGGTGTTAGGCAAATTGACGGGAATGAAGGCCGATAAATCCTCAGGGCCTGATAATCTACATCCTAGGGTACTTAAGGAAGTGGCCCTAGAATTATTAGATGCATTGCTGATCATCTTCCAACATTCGATGGAATCTGGAACTGTACCCATGGATTGGAGGGTAGCTAATGTTACCCCACTATTCAAAAAGGGTGGTAAAGAGAAAGCAGGTAATTACAGACCGGTAAGCCTGACATCGGTAGTGGGGGAAATGCTAGAGTCCATTATAAAGGATGTAATAGCTGAGCACTTGAAAAACAGTGACAGGATCGGACAAAGTCAACATGGATTTACAAATGGTAAATCGTGCTTGACTAATCGACTGGAATTTTTTGAGGATGTAACTGGTAAAATAGATAAGGGAGAACCAGTAGATGTGGTGTATTTGGACTTTCAAAAGGCTTTCAATAAGGTCTCGCATAAGAGATTAGCGTTTAAAGTTAAGGCACATGGGATTGGGGGCAAGGTATTGACTTGGATAGAGAACTGGTTGGCGGACAGAAAGCAGAGAGTAGGAATTAATGGGTCTTTTTCCGAGTAGCAAGCAGTGACTAGTGGAGTACCGCAGGGATCGGTCCTTGGACCCCAGCTATTCACAATATACATTAATGATCTAGATAAGGGAACTAAATGTAATATCTCCAAGTTTGCAGATGACACAAAGCTGGGTGGGAGTGTGTACTGCGAGGAGGATACCCATAATCTCCAGGATGATTTGGACAGTTTGGGTGAGTGGGCAGAAGCGTGGCAGATGCAATATCACATGGATGAATGGGAGGTTAGCCATTTTCGTGTCAATAACAGAAAGGCAGACTATTATCTGAATGGCAATAGATTGGGAGAAGGGGAAGTGCAACGAGACCTGGGTGTCCTTGTGCACCAGTCGCTGAAAGTAAGCATGCAGGTGCAGCAGGCGGTGAAGAAGGCAAATGGCATGTTGGCCTTCATAGCGAAAGGGTTTGAGTATAGGAACAGGGATGGCCTTCTGCAGTTGTACAGGGCCTTGGTGAGACCACACCTTGAGTACTGCCTGCCGTTTTGGTCGCCTTATCTGAGGAAGGATGTTTTTGCCATGGAAGAAGTTCAGCGAAGATTCACAAGGCTGATACCTGGGATGGCAGGAATGACATTTGAGGAGAGATTGGCTCGATTGGGCTTATACTCGCTGGAGTATAGAAGAATGAGAGGGGATCTCATCGAAACATATACAATTCTGACAGGTCTGGACAAACTAGATGCAGGAATAATGTTCCCGATGGTCGGAGAGTCCAGAACCAGGGATCAGAATCTAAAGATAACGGGTAAGCCATTTAGGACAGAAAGGAGGAATAATTTATTCACCCAGAGAGTGGTGAACCTGTGGAATTCTCTACCACAGAAGGTAGTTAAGGCCAAGTCATTAAATATATTCAAGAATGAGTTAGATATATTTCTTAAAGCTAAAGGTATCAAGGGATATGGGGAGAAGGCAGGTAAGGGTACTGAGTTTGGATGATCAGCCATGATCTCATCGAATGGCGGAGCAGGCTCGAGAGGCCGAATGGCCTACTCCTATCTTCTATGTTTCTATGTTTCTATGAGACATGGCAGGGCAGATCGGCAGCGTGAAGTGCTCCTCCTGTGCTATGTTGGACGTCAGGGACACTTTAGGTGCCAAGGGAGAAGACATGTGCAGGAAGTGTCTCCAGATGCAGCTACTCGAAATCCGCGTTTCGGAGCTGGAGCTGTGGCTGGAGTCACTGTGGAGTATCCGCGAAGCTGAGATCTTCGTGGATAGCACGTTTATCAAGGTGGTCACACCGCAGGTAAAGAGTGCACAGGCAGACAGGGAATGGGTGACCGCCAAACAGAGTAAAAGACCTAGGAAGGTAGTGCACAAGTTCCCTGGGTCCACCTCCCTCTCTGAAAGATTTTCCGTTTTGGAAACTGATTGGGGAGATGGTTCCGCAGGGGACTGCAGCAAGAGTCAAGTCCGTGGCACTACGAGTTGCTCAGCTGCACAGGAGGGGAGGAAAAAAATGGGAGAGCAATAGTAACAGGGAATTCTATTATAAGGGGTCAGATAGACGCTTCTGTGGCCGCAGACGTGACTTCAGGATGGTATGCTGGCTCCCTGGTGCCAGGGTCAAGGACGTCACTGAATGGCTGCAGGGCATTCTGAAGGGGGAGGGCGAACAGTCAGAGGTCGTGGTTCACATTGGTACCAACGACATTGGTAAAAAGAGGGATGAGGTCCTGCAACAAGAATTTAGGGAGCTAGGATGCAGAATAAAAAGGAGGACCTCAAAGGTTGTAATATCTGGATTACTCCCGGTGCCACGTGCTAGTGAGTATAGGAATAGGAGGATAGAGCAGATGAATGCGTGGCTAAAGAGTTGGTGCAGGAGGGAGGGCTTTAGTTTCCTGGGTCACTGGGTCTGCTTCTGGGGAAGGTGGGACCTGTACAAGTCGGACGGGTTGCACCTGAACCGGAACGGGACCAACATCCTTGCGGGGAGGTTTGCTAGTACTGTTGGGGGGGCGGGGGGGGTTAAACTAACTTGGCAGGGGGATGGGATACAGAGTGGAGCTATAGTAGGGGGTGATGCACAGCCAAATATAGAGGAAAAAACACAAGTCAGCCTGGAAGGCAGAGCAAATATTTAACGACACAAGGGAGTATGGCAAGGCTGGCTGGCAATTATTTTAATGCAAGGAGTCTTGCGAGTAAGGTAGATGAATTGAAGGTGTTGATGAACACATGGGAGTATGATATTTTTGCTATCACAGAGCCATGGTTGACGGAGGGGCAGGATTGGCAGCTCAATATTCCGGGTTATAGAATCTTCAGGCGAGACAGAGGGGGGGGGGGGGCGGGGGGGTGTAAAAGAGGAGGGGGTGTCGCAATATTAATCAAGGAGTCAATTACTGCTGTAAGGAGGGATGATATATTAGCAGGTTCCTCTAATGAGGCCATATGGGTAGAACTTAAAAACAAAAATGGGGCAAGCACATTGCTGGGAGTGTACGATAGGCCCCAAAATAGTCAGGGGGAGCTAGAGGAACAGATATGTAGGCAAAAGTCAGAGAAGTGTAGAAATAATAGGGTAATAATGGTAGGGGATTTCAACTTCCCCAATATTAACTGGGATAGTCAGAGTGTGAAAGGCTTAGAGGGTACGGAATTCTTAAAGTGCATTAAGTAGTGTTTTTTGAGCCAGTATATAGAAAGTCCTGCAAGAGAGGGGGCGGTACTGGACCTAATTCTAGGAAATGTAGCCGGTAGAAGTGCTCTGCTATTACATCTTTTATAATGGACTTTAGCCTTTTCCCCACTACCGATGTCAGGCTTACCGGTCTATAATTCCCCGTTTTCTCTCTACCACCTTTTTTAAATAGTGGGGTTACATTAGCTACACTCCAATCCATGGGATCTGTTCCAGAGTCTATAGAATTTTGGAAGATGACCAGCAATGCATCTACTATTTCTAGGGCCACTTCCTTAAATACCCTAGGATGAAGATTATCAGGCCCTGGGGATTTATCGGCCTTCAATCCCGTCAATTTCCCCAACACCATTTCCCTACGAATACTGATTTCATTCAGTTCCTCCCTCTCATTAGACCCTATGGTCCCCTACATCTCTGGGAGTTTATTTGTGTCCTCCTTTGTGAAGACAGAACCAAAGTATGTATTTAATTGGTCTGTCATTTCTTTGTTCCCCATTATAAATTCCCCTGATTCTGACAGTAAGGGGGCTACGCTTGACTTCACCAATCTTTTTCTATTCACATATCTATAGAAGCTTTTACAGTCAGTTTTTATGTTCCCTGGGAGCTCACTTTCATACTCTAATGTCATCCTCTTAATTAATCCCTTTGTCCTCCTTTGCTGAATCCTAAACTGCTCCCAATCCTCAGGTTTGTTTCTTTTTCTGGCCAATTTATATGTCCTGTCCTTGGATCTTATGCTTTCCTTAATTTCCGTTGTTAGCCACGGTTGAGTCACATTTTTTGTTTTATTTTTATGCCAAACAGGGATGAACAAATTCTGTAGTTCATCCATGTGATCTTTAAATGTTTGCCATTGCCTATCCACCGTCAACCCTTTAAGTAACATTCCCCAATCCATCCTAGACATCTCGCGCCTCATACCATCGTAGTTTCCTTTATTTAGATTCAGTATCCTAGTCTCTGAGTCAACTAGTACTTCACTCTCCATCTTAATGACGAATTCTATCATATTATGATCGCTCCTCCCCAAGGGATCTCGCACAACAAGATTGCTAATTAATCATTTCTCATTACATAATAACCAGACTAAGATGGCCTGATCTCTAGTTGATTCCTCGACATATTGGTCCAGTAAACCAGTAGACTCTAGGAATTCCTCTTCCACATTATTGTTACTAATTTGGTTAGCCAAATCTATATGTAGATTAAAGTCACCCATGATAACTGCTGAGCCCTTATTGCATGCATTTCTAATTTCCTGTTTAATGCCATCTCCAACCTGAGCATTACTGTTTGGGGGTCTGTATAAAACTCCCACTAACGTTTTCTGCCCCTTGGTATTTCTCAGCTCTACCCATACAGATTGCACATCATCAGAGCTAATATCCTTCCTTACTATTCTGTTAATCTGCTCTTTAACCAGCAATGCTACCCCACCTCCTTTTCCTTTTTGCCTGTCCTTCCTGAATATTGAATACCCCTGGATGTTGAATTCCCAGCGTTGGTCACCCTGGAGCCATGTCTCCGTAATCACAATTATATCATATCCGTTTATATCTATTTGAGCAGCTAATTCTTCCACCTTATTATGAATGCTGCTCGCATTAAGAAACAAAGCCTTAAAAATAAATTAGGAGAGCAAAGAGCGGGCATGGTAAAACACTGGCGGGCAAGATAAAGGAAAATCCCAAGGTGTTTTATAAGTATATTAAGGTCAAGAGGATAACCAGGGAAAGAGTAGGGCCCATTAGGGACCAAAATTGCAATCTGTGTGTAGAGCCCGAAGATGTAGGTGAGGTTTTAAATGAATATTTTGCATCTGTGTTCACTATGGAGAAGGACGATGTAGGCATAGAAATCAGCAGGGGGATTGTGATATACTTGAACAAATTAGTACTGAGAGGGAAGAGGTACTAGCGGTTTTAACGGGCTTAAAAGTGGATAAATCCCCAGGCCCAGACGAGATGTATCCCAGGCTGCTGTGTGAGGCAAGGGAGGAGATTGCAGGGGCTCTGACACAAATTTTCAGAACCTCTCTGGCCACACGGGAGGTGCCAGAGGACTGGAGGACAGCTAACGTAGTACCATTGTTCAAGAAGTGTAGTAAGGATAAACCAGGGAATTAAAGGCCAATGAGCCTAACATCAGTGGTAGAGAAATTCTTGGAAAAATTTCTGAGGGACCGAATTAGTCTCCACTTGGAGTGACAAGTATTAATCAAGGATAGTCAGCATGGCTTTGTCAGGGGGAGATCATGTCTGACCAATTTGATTGAATTTTTCAAGAGGGTGACTAGGTGTGTGGATGAGGGCAGTGCAGTTGATGTGGTCTACATGGACTTCAGTAAGGATTTTGACAAAGTCCCGCATGAGAGACTGGTCAAGAAGATAAGAGCCCATAGGATCCAGGACCACTTGGCACATTGGATCCAAAATTGACTTAGTGGCAGGAGGCAGAGGGTGATGGTCGAAGGTTGTTTTTGTGACTGGAAGCCTGTGTCCAGTGTTGTACCGCAGGGATCGGTGCTGGGTCATTTGCTGTGTGTGGTGTACATTAATGATTTAGATATGAATGTAGGAGATATGATCAGTAAGTTCGCAGATGACACGAAAATTGGTCGAGTGGTAAATAGCGAGGAAGGAAGCCTCAGGCTACAGGACGGTATAGAATAGTTGGTTCGATGGGCAGAACAGTGGCAAATGGAATTTAAGCCTGAAAAGTGTGAGGTGATGCATTTTGGGAGGACTAACAAGGTAAGGGAATACACAATGAATGGCAGGACCCTAGGAAAGACAGAGGATCGTAGGGACCTTTGTGTGCATGGACATAGATCCATGAAGGCAGCAGGACAGGTAGATAAGGTGGTTAAAAAGGCATATGGGATAATTATATTCCATGCCTTGGCTAATGAAGGAAAGAGCAGGGAGGTTATGATGGAGCTGATCAAAACGCTAGTTAGGCCACAGCTGGAATACTGTGTGCAGTTCTGGTCGCCACACTATAGGAAGGATGTGATTGCATTGGAGAGGGTGCAGAGGAGATTCACCAGGATTTTACCTGGGCTGGAGCGCTTCAGCTATGAAGAGAGACTGGACAGGCTGGGGTTGTTTTCCTTAGAGCAGAGAAGGCTGAGGGGGGACCTGATTGAGGTGTACAAAATTATGAGGGGTATAGATAGGGTAGATAGAAAGGAACTTTTCCACTTAGTGGAGGGGTCAATATCCAGGGGGCATAGTTTCAAGGTAAGGGGCAGGAGGTTTAGAGGGGATTTGAGGAAAATCTTTTTCACCCAGAGGGTGGTTGGAATCTGTAACTCACTGCCTGAAAGCTTGGTAGAGGCAGGAACCCTCACAACATTCAAGAAGCATTTAGATGAGCACGTGAAACGCCATAGCATACAAGGCTACGGACCAAGTGCTGGAAAATGCGATTAGAATAGTAAGTGCTTGATTGCCGGGGCGGACACGATGGGCCGAAGGGACTCTTTCTCTGCTGTATAACTCTATGACTGTAACATGAGAGAATAGCCTGCTTGACCTCGCCCTCAACAACCTACCTATCTCATATACATCTGTTCATGATGATATTGGTAGGACTGACCACTGCACAATATGTGTGGAGAATGAGTCTCGCCTTCACCCTGAGGCCACCCTCCATTATATCATGTGCCACTACCATGGTGATCAAATGAATGAAATTAGAGAGAGCCAAGCGATTCCAAAACCAACACATCAAATTATTTCAAAGCTGTCATATCCTGTTGTGAATGGTAATGAACGATTGAGCCATTTCCATATAGCACTGAAAATTTCTGCTTTTCAAGTATATGGAAGTTACAGTTATAAAAGAAAGAAAGAATTGCATTGACATGGCGCTTTTCACGATTTCGGGATATCCCGAAGCGCATTACAATCAATGAAGTACTTTTGAAGTGTTGTCACTGTTGTACTGTAGGAAACGTGGCAGCCAATTTGCTTACAGCAAGCTCCCACAAACAGCAATGTGATAGTGACCAGATAATCTGCTGTAGAGATGTTGATTGAGATAAATATTGGCCACAACACCGGGGTTAACTCTGCTGCTCTTCTTCAATATACATCCATGTGATTTTTTAAGTCCACATCAGAGAACAGACGGGGCCTCGGTTTAACGTCTCATCTGAAAGGCGGCCCCTCCGACAGTGCAGCACTCCCTCAGTACTGCCCCTCTAACAGTGCAGCGATCCCTCAGTCCTGCCCCTCTGACAGTGATGCGCTCCCTCAGTACTGCCCCTCTGACAATGCAGCGATCCCTCAGTACTGCCCCTCTGACAGTGCAGCGCTCCCTCAGTAATGCCCCTCTGACAGTGCAGCGATCCCTCAGTACTGACTCACCGACAGTGCAGCGATCCCTCAGTACTGCCCCTCTAACAGTGCAGCGATCCCTCAGTCCTGCCCCTCTAACAGTGCAGCGATCCCTCAGTCCTGCCCCTCTGACAGTGATGCGCTCCCTCAGTACTGCCCCTCTGACAATGCAGCGATCCCTCAGTACCGCCCCTCTGACAGTGCAGCGATCCCTCAGTACTGCCGCTCCGACAGTGCAGCGCTCCCTCAGTACTGACCCTCCCACAGTGCAGCGTTCCCTCAGTACTGACCCTCTGACAGTGATGCGCTCCCTCAGTACTGCCCCTCTGACAATGCAGCGATCCCTCAGTACCGCCCCTCTGACAGTGCAGTGATCCCTCAGTACTGACCCTCCCACAGTGCAGCGTTCCCTCAGTACTGCACTGCAGTGTTAGCCTAGATTGTTGTACTCAAGTCGGTGGAGTGGGCCTTGAACCCACGACCTTCTGACTCAGAGCCGAGAGTGCTACGACCTGAGCCTACTGAATCTGCTTCCACCAGACTTTCAGAGTTCATTCCAGGTCATAAAAACTCACTGCGTGACCAAAGTTCTTCTCATCTGCTTCCTGCTTCTTTTACCAATTATCTTATATCTGTGTTTTTGGTAATGACAAGGCAAGTTATGGAAGCAGTTTCTCCTTTCTTACTGTATCAAAATCCCTTTTGTTTCTGAACACTTCTATTCAATCTCCCCCCAACCTTCTCTGTTATAAGGAGGACAATCCCAGCATCTCTCATCTCCCCACATAACTGAAATCCCTCATCCCTGGAGTCATTACGGTAAATTCTCAACACACAAGTGGCAGACGATGACCAGCTCCAACAAGAGGGAGTCTAACCTCCTCCACCTGACAGTCAACGGCATTTCCATCACCGAAACCTCCACCATAAAAATTCTAGGGGTCTCCATTGATCAGAAACTCAACTGGACCAGCCACATAAATGCCGTGGCTACTACAGCAGGTCAGAGGCTGGGTATTCTGCGGTGAGTAACTCACCTCCTGACTCCACAAATCATCTCCAACACCTACAGGGCACAAGTCAAGAGTGTTCTGGATTAGTGTCTGTAGACAGAGGGATGACATGTGGGCAAGACCCTACTAATTCTATTCATTGTATTAAACATTTCTCAATATTAAGGACACGTACACATATTACAACTAAATGTCTGCAAAATAAGCAGGTTATAAGGGGTCATATTCAGGTCAAGATTAGAATCTTTGAACGAACATTTGCACTCCCCGAGAGCAATTTATACGCCCTTTTGTTTGCAGTGTTTTGTCTCTTTAAAAAGCCTGTGTGACTGGTCCTGTCTCTTTAAAAAGCCAGTGTGACTGGTCCTTTCCCTTTAAGAAGCCTGTGTGACTGGTCCTATCTCTTTAAAAAGCCAGTGTGACTGGTCCTTTCACTTTAAGAAGCCTGAATGACTAGTCCTGTCTCTTTAAAAACCATGTGTGTCTATTAATGTCTCTTTAAAAAGCCTGTGTGACGTGTCCTGTCCCTTTAAAAAGCCTGTGTGACTGGCCTTGTCTCTTTAAAAATCCTGTGTGACTGATCCTTTCCCTTTTAGAAGCCTGAATGACTAGTCCTGTCTCTTTAAAAACCATGTGTGACTATTCCTATCTCTTTAAAAAGCCTGTGTGACTGGTCCTGTCTCTTTAAACAGCCTGTGTGACTTGTCCTGTCAATTTTAATAGCCTGTGTGAATGTTTCTGTGTCATTAACTGTGGCTCGGCCCTCTTGTTTAGGTGTTCATTGCATGTTATAAAATTAAGAAGAGCCAGAATGGAGTTGTTTTTAAACAGGGGACCATGGGTTTTGGTACCACAGGGGTGTTGATGGTGCAGGATTACTGAGACTAGTTCCTTGACACTGAAGTGACTTCACTGAGTTACGGAGAAACCTTTGCTGGAAAAGTAGTGTTAAGAATTGAAGTCCTAGGCCTAGAAATCCGTCATTGACTGCAGTGGAGCTGAATATCAGGCGGTGCGTGTAACGGGCGCCCGATCCGATACCGCCCGTTTAACCCACCGCCCGAGACACATTGCTCGGCCCTTGTCTGTGGACATCGGCAGATATCAAATGTCACAGCGTGCTGACGAATTGGACTAAGACTTTGTCTCTCAAAGGCTCGGCTTGAACCCATTCAGAGTAATTTGTTATCATCCGAGACAGATTGCTCGAGGGGTGGGGAGATATAAGAGTAACATCTAAAATTAATTACAAGCATTTCTGTCTCATCCAAAACTCTGCTGTCCGTGTCCTAACTCACACCAAGTCCCGTTTACCCATCACCCCTGTGCTCGCTGACCTACATTGGCTCCCTTTCCGGCAAGGCCTCCATTTTAAAATTCTCATCCTCGTGCGGTATCGTGGGAGCACCTTCACCACACGGACTGCAGCGGCTCAAGAGGAAGGCTCACCATTTTCTCGTGGGTAACTAGGGATGGGCAATTAATGCCAGCCTTAAGAGTGTCACCCACACCCTGAGAACAAATGGATAGAAATTATAAAATAGGAATACAATCAATGAGTTTTTAATTCACTGATTGAAACCAGGCAAGTCCTGTGATCAGAATCATGCTCCGCTACACAAATTGTTAACACAACTTGGATCACCAATTCTATTATTCTATGATTGCTATTGCTCATACTTTCCCAATGTCCCTATCCTTTAAAAAGGTGCTTGATAAAGTACCACATAATACCGAAATTGAAGCCCATGGGATTAAAGTGGCAGTGGCAACATGGCTCGGAAATTGGCTCAGAGACAGAAAGCAGAGAGTAGTGGTGAACGGTTGTTTTTCAGACTCAGTCTACACTGGTGTTCCCCAGGGGTCGGTGTTGGGACCATTGCTCCTTTCATGTATATCAATGCCATGGACTTGGGTATACAGCACATAATTTCAAACTCGGAAATATTAATAAACAATGAGAAGGAAAGTAACAGACTTCAGAAGAACATAGACAGATTGGGGAAATGGGCAGACACATGGCAGATACAATTTAACACAGAGAAGGGTGAGGAGATACATGTTGGTAGGAAGCAAGAGCAGAGGAAATATAAACTAAACGGTACGATTTTAAAGCGGGTGCACGATCAGAGAGAGCTGGGGCGTACTTACACAAATCTTTGAAGGTAGCAGGACAAGTTGCGATGGCTGTTAATAAAGCATACGGAGTCCTTGGCTTTACAAACAGAAACACAGAGTAACAAAATCCAGGAAGAAATGCTAACCTTTTATAAATCATTGGCTGGAGTATTGTATCCAATTCTGAACACTTTCTTGGGCAAGCATGACAAGGATTAGAGAAGGTGTACAGCAGATTTACCAGAATGGTACCAGGGATCTGGGACTTCAGTTACGTGGAGAGACTGGAGAAGCTGGAATTGATCTTTTTAGAGCAGCGAAGGTTAAGAATCATAGAATTATACAATCATAGAAATTTGCGGCACAGGAGACGACCATTTGGCCCATCGTGTCTACGCCAGTTGAAATAGAGCTATCAAACCTAATCCCAATTACCAGCTCTTGGTCCGTAGCCCTGTAGGTTACAGCACTTCAAGTGCATATCCAGGAACGTTTTAAATGTGATGAGGGTTTCTGCCTCTACCACCCTTTCAGGCAGTCAGTTCTAGAACCCACCGCCCTCTCGGTGAAACAATTCTCCTCATCTCCACCCCAATCCTTCTACCAATTACTTTAAATCTATACCCCTGGTTATTGATTCCTCTGCTAAGCGAAATAGATGCCTCCTATCCACTCTATCTAGGCTCCTCATAATTTTATAGACCTCAGCCTCCTCTGTTCTAAAGTAAACAACCCCAGCCTATCCAATCTTTCCTCATAGCTAAAATTCCCCAGCCCAGGAAACATCCTCGTAAATCTCCTCTGAAATGTCTCTAGTGCAATGACATATTTCCTGTAATGTGGTGACCAGAACTGTACACAGTACTGTAGCTGTGGCCTAACCAGTGTTTAATACAGTTCAAGTATAATCTCCCTGCTCTTATCTTCTATGCTTAGGCTCATAAAGCAAAGTATGCCATATGTCTTCTTAACTACCCTAATACATGTCCTCTACTTTCAGGGATCTGCAGACATGCTCTCCCAAGTCCCTCTGTTCCTCTACACTTCTCAGTATCCTACCATTTATTGTGTATTCCCTTTTGCTTTTAGCCCCCCCCAAAATGCATCACCTCACACTTCACTGGATTGAATTCCATTGCCACATTTCTGCCCAGCTGAGCAGATCATCGATATCTTCCTGCAGTTTACAGCTTTCTTCCTCACTATCAACCACATGGCCAATTTATGTATCATCAGCAAACTTCTTAATCATGGCCTCAACATTGAAGTCTAAATCATTGATATGTACCACAAAAAGCAGGGGACCAAGTACTGAGCCCTGTGGAACCCAATTGGAAACAGCTTTCCAGTCACAGAAACACCAGTCGACCATTACCTTTTGCTTCCTGCCACTGAGCCAATTTTGGATCCACCTTGCCACTTACCCTTGGATCTCATGGGCTTTTACTTTTTGACCAACCTGTCATGTGGACCTTGTCAAAGGCCCTGCTAATATCTATGCGGACTACGTCAAATACATTACCCTCATCGATCCTCCTCAAAAAATTCAATCAAGTTAGTCAGACACGACCTTCCCTTTACAAATCCATGCTGACTGTCCTTCATTAATCCGTGCCTTTCTAAATGCCGATTTACAATATCCCTCAGAACTTTTCTAATACTTTTTCCACCAACGACATTAGGCTGACTGGCCTGTAATTGTTTGGTCTAACACTTTCTATCTTTTTAAACAGCGATACAACGTTAGGAGTCCTCTGGCACTACACCAGTAGCCAGAGACGATCGAAACATGATGATCTGAGCCTCCGCTATTCCCTCCCTTAGTTCTCTTAACAGCCTGGGATACATTTCATCCGGGCCTTGTGATTTATCTACTTTCAAAGATGCCAAACCCCTTAATATTTCCTTTCTCGCTATGTTTATCTCATCTAATATTTCACACTCCTCCTTAACCAGAATGTCTGCCTTGTCCCTCTCTCCTGTGAAGACAGATGCGAAGTATTCATTAAGAACCATACAAAACGTCTTCTGCCTCCACACTCTGGTTACCTTTTTGGTCTCTAATAGGCCCTACTGTTTCCTTAGTTATCCTCTTGAAATTTATGTATTTATAAAACCTCTTTGGGTTTTCCTTGATTTTGTTTGCCAATATATTTTCGTGCCCTTTCTTTGCTTTCCTAATCTCCTTTTTAATTACAATCTTCCACGTTGTATACCCTTCGAGGATTTCTGTAGTATTGAGCTCTCGGTATCTGTCAAAAGCTTCCCATTTATTCCTCATACTACCCTGTATGTTCCTTGACATCCGGGAGACTCTAGAATTGGGGATCACATCCTATTTCTTTGTGGCAACATATTTGCTCTGAACCCTTATTATCTCCTCCTTGAATGCTTCCCACGGCCCTGACAGTGATTTCCCTTCAAGTAGCTGTTTTCAGTCCACTTTTGCTAAATCTCACCTCAGCTGAATACAATTAGCCTTTCAACAAATGAGAACTTTTACACCTGGTCTATCTTTGTCCTTTTCCATAAGGGGAGATTTAATATAGATGTTTAAAATCATGGTGGGTTTTGATAGAGTAAGTAAGTCGAAACTGTTTCCAGAGGCAGAATGGTGGATAACCAGAGGGTCCGAAATAACAACAGAAAACGCTGGAAAAACTCAGCAGGCCAGGCAGCATCCGTGGAGAGAGAAAGAGAGTTGACGTTTCAGGTCGATGACCTTTCATCAGAACTGGGAAGAGCTGGAAATCAAATAGATTTAAGGCCAGGGTAAAGCTGGGAAAAGGGGGAGGGGATAAAGGAACAAAGGAGGAGATGAAGAGACATTAAGAGACATTAAGAGATATGCAAGGCTAGAGGTGGTGTTAATGTGACAGATTAAGGCTGAATGAAGTGTGAAATCTACTGGCAGAATGAAGGACAGCTGCCAGCTTCTAGGAGGAAAAAAAAGGTGGGGGGGACAAATAAAAGGGTGGATAAAATAAAATATAAATGTGATTGGAGCTGAGGTTATGATCTAAAATTGTTGAACTCGATATTGAGTCCAGAGGGCTGTAGCGTGCCTAAACGAAAGATGAGGTGCTGTTCCTCGAGCTTACGCTGAGCTTCCGTGGAACAGTGTATTAGGCCGAGGACGGTGAGGTCAGAGTGGGAGTGAAGCGGTGAATTAAAGTGACAGGCCACCGGGAGCTCGGGGTCCCCCTTACGGACTGAACGGAGGTGTTCCGCAAAGCGGTCACCCAATCTGCGTTTGGTCTCCCCAATGTAGAGGATTGGGTGACCGCTTTGCGGAACACCTCCGTTCAGTCCGTAAGGGGGACCCCGAGCTCCCGGTGGCCTGTCACTTTAATTCACCGCTTCACTCCCACTCTGACCTCACCGTCCTCGGCCTAATACACTGTTCCACGGAAGCTCAGCGTAAGCTCGAGGAACAGCACCTCATCTTTCGTTTAGGCACGCTACAGCCCTCTGGACTCAATATCGAGTTCAACAATTTTAGATCATAACCTCAGCTCCAATCACATTTATATTTTATTTTATCCACCCTTTTATTTGTCCCCCCCACCTTTTTTTTCCTCCTAGAAGCTGGCAGCTGTCCTTCATTCTGCCAGTAGATTTCACACTTCATTCAGCCTTAATCTGACAGATTTAAGGTAATTGGCCAAAGAACCGGAGGAGAGATGAGGAGAATTTGTTCCACGCAGCGATTTGTTGTGTTCTGGAATGTACTGACTGAGAACGTGGTGGAAACAGATTTAATAGTAACTTTTGAAAGGGAATTGGATAATTAGTTGAAGGGGAAATTTTTACAGGGCTCTGGGTAAAGAGTAGGACTCATTAGATAGCTCTTTCAAAGAGACGGCACGGAAACGATGAGCCGAATGGCTTTACTGTTCTATGATTCTATGAGCAGGAGACAGAGAGAGAGAGAAGAGGGGGAGAGAGTGAAGAGGGGGAGAGAGAGAAAGAGAGAAAGAGAAATAAAAATAGAGACAGAAAGACTGGGAGAGGTACAGAGGGAAAACATTAACTTTAAAAGGGGAATTGGATAAGTACTTGAAGGGGAACAATTTTCATCACTATGGGAAAAGAGCAGGGGCATGGGAATAATGGGAGGGGTGAGGTCATGGTAGGATTTGAATACAAGGAGGAGAATATTAAGATTAAGGCGTTGCCGGATTGGGAGCAAATGTCGGTCAGCGAGCACAGGGGTGATGGGTGAACAGGACATGATGCGGGTTAGGATAAGGGCAGCAGAATTTTAGATGAGCTCTAGTTTATGTAGGCTTGTAACTGGGAGGCCGGTCAGCAGAGCATTAGAATATTCGAGCCTGGATTTAACAAAAGCACGGATGAGGGTTTATGCAGCAGAAGGGCTGAGGCGGGGCGGAGACGGGCGATATTGTGGAGGTGGTGGGAGGCAGAACTGATGATTCCGAGGATTACAGATCTATTTTCTGGATATTACAGTGACACCAACAGCAGTAAAGAGGCGAGAGTAAATTGCCAGAACGGTAATACAGTTAGCAAAGGTTTGCAGAGTTAATAGTTGGATAAGGAGTCTTACCCGGAACAACAACAGCAACAAGAAGGGGAGAGTAAATTACCAGAACGGTAATGCAGTTAAACGTGCTCTATAGGATTAATAGCTGGATAGAGAGACTTACCAGGAACACCAAGAGCAGCGAGAAAGGGATAGTAAAAGTATTGAATAATCACAACTGCATAATAGATCCGCAAGTCTAATGGTAGCCAATCATAATTTTCAGCAAGAAAGTCATACTCCGAGATGAAACTCCTGCCCATTGTTGTAACTTCTACTGTTCTCAGATTCCGACCCATTATTGTAACATTCCAATCTATTGTTCTCAGATTCCGACTCCCTCTCTGTGGAGCAGTGCGCTGATCCCTGTTAGTGCCGGAGGTGATGCTCTCACTGACACTATGGATAACACATTGAAAGGAGTCCCTTATTAATAGAAGAGGAAAACCCTGCAATGATACAATTAGGGTCCATGGAGAGTGATATTAATTACAGTCACTGAACAAACAGCTTCAGTTAACCGTGAAGACTGACATTAATTACAGTCACTGAACAAACAGCTTCAGTTAACCCCTTTCAATCCAACACTTTTTGTACCACAGTAAAGGAGAACATTTCCCCGGTCCGGATGGGATGTATGAGGGTTGCTGAGGGAAGGAATGGTGAAAATAGCGCAGGCTCTGGCCAGAATCTTTCAATCCTCCTTGGATATGGGAGTGGTGCCAGAAAACTGGAGGGTTGCAAATGTAACAACCTGTTTAAAAAAGGAGAGAGGGATGAACCATGTAACTACAGGCCAGTCAGCCTAATGTCGGTGGTGGGGAAACTTACAGAGGCCATATTCCAGGACAAAATTATCTGTCTTTTGGAAAAACATGGATTAATAAATGACAATCAGGACAGATTGTTTAAAGTGCAGTCTGTCTGATAAACTTGATTGAGTTCTGTGATGAAGTAACGGAGAGGGTTGATGAGGGTAGTGGCGTTGATGTTGTGCATATGAACTTTCTAAAGGTGTTTGATTAAGTACTACTTAATAGACTTGATAGGGAAACGGAAACCCATGGGATTAAAGGGGCAATGGCTGCGTGGATACGACATTGGCTGAGGGACAGATAACAGAGAGTAGTGGTGAATGGTTGTTTTTCAGACAGAAGGGAAGTATACAGTGGTGTCCCCCAAGGGGTCGATATTAGGTCCAGTGCTCTTTTTGATAGACAATGGCCTGGACTTAAGTCTAAAGCCATAATTTCAAAGTTTGGAGATGACACGGAACTCAGAAATGTAGTAAACAGTGAGGAGAGTAGCAGACTACCAGAGCACATAGACAGACTGGTGAAATGGGCAGACACATGGCAGATAAAATTTAACTCAGTGAAGTGTGAAATGATACACTTTGGGAAAAAAATGAGGAGAGGCAATATAAACTAAATGGTACAATTTTTTAAAAAGTACTGCAGGTACAGAGAGACCTGGGAGTTTATGTGAACAAATCTTTGAAGGTGTCAGGACAAATTGATAAGATTGTTAAAGACACAGAGGATATTTGGCTTTATAAATAGAGGCATAGAATACAAAAGCAAGGACGTTTTGCTAAACCTTTATAAAGTACCGGTTAGACCGGAGCTGGAGTATTGTGTTCAATTCTGGGCACCGCACATTATGAAGGACGTCAAGGCCTTGGAGAAGGCGCAGAGGAGATTGACCAGAACGGTACCAGAGATGAGACGTTTCAGTTATATGGAGATACTGGAGAAGCTGAGAATGTTCCCCTTCCAGCAGAGAAGGTTAAGGGGAGATTTAATAGAGGTGCTCAAGGGTTTGGACAGAGTAAATAATGAGAAACTGTTTCCAGTGGCAGAAGGGGTGGTAACCATAAGACACAGAATTAAGACAATTAGCAAAAGAACCAGAGGAAAGATGAGGAGAATGTGTTCTACGCAGCGAGTTGTTGTGATCTGGAATGCACTGCCTGGAAAGGTGATAGAAGCAGATTCAATAATAACTTTCAGAAGGGAACGGGATCAATACTGGAAGTGAGGGATTTGCAGGGCTACGGGAACAGAACAGGGGAGTGGGACTGATTGAATAGCTCTTTCAAAGAGCCGGCACAGGCTCGATGGACTGAATGGCCTCCTTCTGTGCTGTATGATTCTGTGATTCTGTGATAACAGAAGCCATTGAGTCCTTGTCTCATGTGTAGAATCGACGTTCTGCAGTTTTTGAGCCAGATTCTAATCGTTATTTGTACTCTGATAAAGGCAGCAGCAGAAAATCAAACACAATGGGCTGGTGAGACAAGGTGCGTTGACAATTTTATAAATAGAGTTTAAAAAAACTGAAATCATGAAATAATTATGAGAACAAAAGTAGGAACCATGAATATAAGATAGTCACCAATAAATCCGACAGGGAATTCAGGAGAAACATTTGCACCCAGAGAGTGGTGAGAACTCACCACCACAGGGAGTAGTGGAGGCGAATAGCATAGATGCATTTCAGGGGAATCGAGATAAAGACATGAAGGAGAAAGGAATAGACGGTTACGCTGATCGAGTTAGATGAAGAGCGGTGGTAGGAGGCTCATCTGAAGCATAAAGGCGGGCACGGAGCATTGGGCTGAATGGCCTGTTCCTGTGCTGTACATTCGATGTAATCTGATTAGCAGAGCATGAGGCCCCGCTCTGATCACAGGCCTCGTCTGGATTCAATCAGTGAATTAAAAATCATTGATGTTATTCCTATTTATTATTTCTATGTATTTGTTCTCATGATATGGGTGACGCTGTCAAGGCCGGTATTACTTGCCTATCCCTAGTTACCCCTGTGAAAATGGTGGATCTTCATCTTGAGCCGCTGCAGTCCGTGTGGTGAAGGTGCTCCCACAATACTGGTACTGAAGGAATTTCAGGCTTTTGACCCAGTGACGATGAAGGAATGGTGATATATGTCCAGGTCTGGATGGTCTGTGACTTGGAGTGGGGGTGGGGGAACTTGGAGCTGATGGTGTTTTGTGCTGCAGTCCGAGCCGAATTCTACCCCCTGCCCTGTGCCTTTTGTCTCCTTGATGCCAATTATAGGAATCAAACTGTTAATCTGGGGTAAAAAGTACTTACGGCAAAATACTAAACACATGTTAACGTTTGGCATTTTGGGGATACAATTCCTTTACTGGGCACGTGGCAATGAGTTGGGGCTGAACACGAGGATGGGAATTTTAAATCAAGGCATTGCCAGACCGGGAGCCAATGTAGGTCGGCGAGCACAGGGGTGATGGGTGAACGGGACTTGGTGCACGGGACTTGGCGCGAGTTAGGACACGGGCAGCCGTGGTTTGGATGACCTCAAGTTTAGACAGGCTGCAATGTGGGAGGTCGGCCTGGAGGACATTCGAAAACTCGTGTCTGGAGGTAACCAAGGCATGGATGAGGATTCCAGCAGAAGATGAGCTCAGGCAGGGGCGGAGACGGGCGACGTTATGGAGAGGGCCGTAGCGGTCTTGGTGATGGAGAGGATATGGATCGGGAGCTCAGCTCAGGGTCAAATACGAGCTTGAGGTTGTGAACAGTCGGGTTCAGCCTCAGACGGTGGCTGAGCAGAGGGATGGAGTTAGAGGCTGGGACCTGTTGAGGGATATCACGATGGGAACTGGCGGTGACGCCTCCTGTGGTTCAATATCGACGCTCAGCACTAAACCATGAAGGAACTACTTGAGGAACCTGAACTCAACGAGAGGTAGAAACTTTTGGGTGATGAGAAAGAAGTTTGTAATAACAGGATTGACCAACATAAACACTGTCTCTGAGTTTAATGCTCAGGAATGTGAGGCGTGGGCAACAGAAAACATCTGAGTTTAAACTGCTCCCCCGGCAGATACAACACGGGTTAGATACAGAGTAAAGCTCCCTCTACACTGTCCCACTGCCCCATCAAACACTCCCAAGGCAGATAGAACACGGGTTAGGTACAGAGTAAAGCTCCCTCTACACTGTCCCACTGCCCCATAAAACACTCCCAGGGCAGATACAACACGGGTTAGATACAAAGTAAAGCTCCATCTACACTGTCCCATCAAACACTCACAGGGCAGGTACAGCCCGGGTTAGGTACAGAGTAAAGCTCCATCTACACTGTCCCATCAAACTCTCCCAGGGCAGGTACAGCCCGGGTTAGGTACAGAGTAAAGCTCCATCTACACTGTCCCATCAAACACTCACAGGGCAGGTACAGCCCGGGTTAGGTACTGGGTAAAGCTCCCTCTACACGGTCCCATCAAACACTCCCAGGACAGGTACCACATGGGTTAGATACAGAGTAAAACTCCCTCTACACTGCCCCATCAACACTCCCTGGGCAGGTACAGCACGGGTTAGTTACAGAGTAAACTCCTTCTACACTGCCCGATGAAACACTCCCAAGGCCGGTACAGCACGGGTTAGATACAGAGTGAAGCTCCCTTACAAGCTCCAATCAAACAATCCCAAGGCAGGTGCAGCATGGGTTAGACGCAATGGCCCAGAAATTAAAGACTGAGTGTTGACGCGGGGGTAAGTCTTCCCCGCGATCTCTCACTCCGCGTTGGCTTTTTCAGATCCAGCTCGCACGAACTTGATGTTCTAGACATCAGCTGGGCAATGCTTGCGTATCCCACCGGCGTAGTGAATTCGTGCGAGCTGTGGGATCACGTGACTCAGTTAGAGCCAATGGCAGCACACCATCTTCCATTCATAACTTTCACATAAGTGCTGTGAAAGCTATGAATCTATACCCCCCAAAAGAACAGCTAAACCTCAATTAATAAAATAAGTATAGTTAAATAAATTAACCATTTTAAATAAAAAATTAAATTTTTGAAAAAATTTAAAATCTTTTAAAAAGTTATAAAAATAAACTTACCTGTCTTTAAAGTCTCTAAAAAAGATATACCTGTTAAAAAAAATTCAAAATAATACTTAATTCACTACTTACCTTGTTAAAAGTGGGTCTTACTCCTCCTTTTTTCATTTCTAAAATCTTCGGTCCTTACCTGCGCGTCCAAAGCACTAAGTGCACAGCGTGCGCGCAGCCTGTAGCGCGCACGCGGTGCACCGAGGAACCGCCCCCTTTTCCAAAAACCAAGTGCCGGTTTTCAGCGCATGCGCAGTGCATGCAGAAAACCGGCAATTGGTGACAGAATACGCGAGAGTATGCAGTGCGTACTCTCGCGTCGCGGGACTAATTTTTGGGCCATTGTAAAGATCCCTCTACACTGTCCCATCAAATACTCCCCGGCCAGGTACAGGACGGGTTAAATGCAGGGTTTTATGTCTCCCCCTCTCCACATCACCCTGTCTCCCCCTCTCCACGTTTCCCCATCTCCCCCTCTCTCCGTCTCTCTCTCTTTGTCTGGCTGGCTGTATGTATGGCTGCCTCTCTCTCTTTCTGACTGCCTGTCTCTCTGACTATCTGTCTGTGTTTGCCTTTGTCTCCCTCTGTGGCTCTCTGTCTTTGTTGGTCTCTTTCTCTGGCCATAATCTCTGTTTATCTCTCTGCCTCTGTCTCTGTCTCCCCCTCTCGCACATTTCCTCTTGTATTCGTCTCTGTCTGTCTCACTATCCCCGTGTCCCTCCCTCTCTCGCTCCACCTCCCTCTAACACTATTTCTATTTCTCTCTCTCGCAGTCTCTCTCTGTCTGTCTCTATTGTTCACTCTCAATATGCGTCTCTCACCCCCTTCCCGTCTGCCCCTCCACCGACTCTCCTTCCCTGACTCTCCCTATCTACCTGTCTCTCTCTCTCCCCCGTCTCTCCCCATATCACTGTATCTGTCATTCTCTCTGTCTCCTTCTTGCTCTCTATCACTCTCTCTCTCTGTCTCTCTCTCTCCGTCTCCCTCACTCTCTCCTGTCCCACTCTGTATCTCTCTCTCTCTCTCTCGGTATCTATTACTCTGCCTATCGCTCTCACACTGCATATTTCCTCTTCTCTCCGCCCGTCTACCTCTCTCCCTTTCTCTGTCGCTCTCTCTATTCTCTGTCTACATCTCTATTTCCCATTTTCTCTTTTTCTCTCTCACTCTCACTTTCTGCCTCTCACTCTCTGTCACTCCTTCTTTCTCTCTCTCTGTTTCTCGCCCTCCCCCACTCTGTCTATCTTACTCTCATTTTGTATTCTCTCTCTCGCTCTGTTTCTGTCCATCTCTATGTATCTGTCCCTGTCTCTCGCTCTGAATCCCTCTGAATCAATCAATATGTTTGTTTCTCCTTGTCTCTCTTTTATTCCCCCGGCCTCGCTCTCTCTCTCACTCTGTCTCTCTCTCTTTTTTTTATCCACCCTCTTTCTGTCCTGTGTCCCTCTTTCTGTATCTCTTACTGTCTTTCTATCCATCTCTAGTTCTGTCTCTCTCTCTCGTTCTGTCTCGGTCCTTCTCGGTCTCTTTCTTTCTCTCTCCCCCTCGGTCTCTGTCTCTCTGGCTCTCCCTCTCTGACCCTGTCAATCTTCTGCTCTGTTCCTGCCCATCTCTCTGCATTTCTCTATATCTTTCTCTCATTGTCTCACTTTCTCTCTCTCTATCTTTCAATTCCATTGTCTCACCTCATCTCTGTCTCTCTCCCTCTCGTTCTGCTCTTCTCTGTCTCTCTGTTTCTCCCTCGCTCTCTCCCTCTCTGTCTCTCAGTCTCCCTCTTTCATTTGATCACTGTGTGTTTGTCTCCCTCTCTCCTCTTCTCCCCTTCTCTCTCTCTCCCCCTGCCTCTGTCTCTCTCAGCCTCTGTTTCTCTCTGTCTCCAATTTCCCTTTCTATCTCTGTCCTAATGCCTCCCTCTGTCTCTGTCTTCATCTTGGTCTCTCTTTCTGCCTCTCTATATCAGTCTCTTCACCCTCACTATTTTTGTCTGTCTCTCTCTCTGTCTGTCTCCTGTTCTATCTCTCTCAATATCTCTGTCTCTCTCTCTCTCTCTCCATCCCTCTCTCTCTCTCTTTGTCCCTGCCTCTGTATCTCATTCTCTCTCCTGTCTCTCTCTCCTTGCCTGTCGTTCTCTCGCTCTCCTTCCCTTTCTCCCCCCGTCTCTCTCTCTTTCTCTATCTGTCTCACTTTCTCTAGCTCTCTCTCGCCTTGTCCCTCTCTCACTGTTTCTCCCTCTGTCTCTCGCTTTCAGTCTCTATGACCCCCTCTGTCTCTCTGCCAGTCCTAATCAGTCTGTGACTCACTCTGTACATCTCTCCCCGTCACTGTATGTGTACTCTATCTCTCTCTCTCTCTCTCTCTCTCTCCATCTTTGTCGCTGTAACTCTCACGGTCACTGTCTCGCTCCCTCTAACTCGCGGTCGCTCTGCCTTTCTCTCTCTCTCTCTCTCACTCTGTCTCTCTATTTCTGTCTTTCTGTCTCACTATGCCTCCCTCTATCGCTCCCCCTCTGATTCTACTTATCTCGGTCTCTCTTTCTGTCCCCCCCTCTCTCTCTTTCTCTGTTCCTTTTTATCTCACTGCCCCCTCCCCTTGCCAGCCCACTCCCCACTGCCAGCCCCTCCCGCTGCCTTCCCCTTCTCCTGTCTGCCCCCTCCCCCTGCCAGCCCCCTCCCCGTCTGCCCCCTCCCCCTGTCTGCCCCCTCCCCCTGCCTGCCCCCTCCCCCTGCCTGCCCCTCCCGCTGCCTGTCCCTTCTTTGACTCTTCTTCTCTGACTCTCCTTATCTCGCTCTGTCTCTCCCTGTCTGCCTCTCTCTCCCCATATCACTGTATCTGTCTCTTTCTCTGTCTCATTCATGCTATCTTTCTCTCTCCCTCTCTCTCTCCGTCCCACACTGCATATTTCCTCTTCTCTCGCTCCGTCTACCTCCCTCCCTTTCTCTGTCGACATCTATATCTCCCATTTTCTCTTTTTTTCTCTCTCCCTCTCTCACTATCTGTCTCTCTCACTTTCTCTGTCGGTCACTCCTTCTTTCTCTCTCTCTGTTTCTCCCCCTCCCCCACACTGTCTCCCTTACTCTCATTTCTTACTCTCTCTCTCTCTGTTTCTGTCCATCTCTCTGTATCTGTCCCTGGCTCTCGCTCTGAAACCATCTGTCTCTCCCAATCTGTTTGTTTCTCTTTGTCTTTTTTATTCCCCCGCTCTCGCTCTCTCTCTCTCTCTCTCCATTCCTCTGTCTTTCTTTAATCCACCCTCATTCTGTCCTGCGTCCCTCTTTCTGTATCTCTCACTGTCTTTCTATCTGTCACTCGTTCTGTCTCGCTCCATCTCGGTCTCTTACTTTCCCTCTCCCCCTCTCTCTCTCTTTCTCTCTCTCTCTCTCTCTGGCTCTCCCTTTCTCACTGTCAATCTTTTTGTCCGTTCCTGTTATCTCTCTACGTTTCTCTCTATCTTTCTCTCATTGTCTCACTTTCTCTCTCTCTATCTTTCAATGTCATTTTGTCTCCTCATCTCTGTCTCTCTCCCTCTCTCACTGTTCTTCCCTGTCTGTGTCTCCCTCACTCTCTCCCTCTGTCTCTCAGTCTCCCTCTTTCATTTGATCTCTGTGTGTTTGTCTCTCTCTCTCCTCTTCTTTCGTTCTCTAACTCTCTCCCTGCCTCTGTCTCTCTCTGTCTCCCATTTCCCATTCTATCTCTGTCTTTATGCCTCCCTCTGTCTGTGTCTCCATCTTGGTTTCTCTTTCTGCCTCTCTAAATCAGTCTCTTCACCATCTCTCTCTTTGTCTGTCTCTCTCTGTGTCTTCTCTTCTATGTCTCTCTATATATCTGTCTCACTCTCTCTCTCTCCATCCCTCTCTGTCCTTCTTTCTGGCTCTGTTTCTGTATCTCAATCTCTGTTTGCCGCTCTCTCTCTCTGTTTCTCCCCCTCTGTCTCTATCTATCTCACTTTCTCTAGCTCACTCTCTCTCTCTCTCCTTGCCTCTCTCTCACTCTGTCTCTTTGTTTCAGTCTCTCTGCCATTCTCAATCAGTCTGTGTCTCACTCTGTACATCTCCTCATTTAGCTCTCGCACCTCTCTCTGTCACTGGATGTGCTCTCCATCTTTCTCGCTCTCCGTCTCTCTCTCCCTCTAACTCTCGGTCGCTCTGCCTTTCTCTCGCTCTCAAAATCTGTCTCTCTATGCCTCCCTCTATCGCTCCCACTGTGATTCTACCTATCTCTGTCTCTCTTCCTGTCTCACTCCCTCTGTCACTCTCCCTGCATTTCTCTGTCTTTCTGTGTCAATGCCTCTCTGTCTCTCTCATCTCTGTCTCCCCTGCCACATTCTGTTCTCCTTTATTTTTCTGTCTGCAGCGATCTTTCCATCTCTCTCTCTCTCTCTCTCACTCCTATCTGTCTTTCTCTCTGTCTGTCTCTGTCTCTGCGCATATAACTCTCTCTAATCTCTCTAATCTCTCTAATCTCTCTAATCTCTCTAATCTCTCTAATCTCTCTAATCTCTCTAATCTCTCTAATCTCTCTAATCTCTCTAGCTCTTCCCCGTCTGTCTGTGTCACTCTCTTTCTATCTCTGTCTGCCCACTCCCTTTGTTTCCCTCTCTCTCTCTTTGTCTTATCTTTATATCTATCTTTGCTCTCTCTATCTCTTTCAGTCCCTCTCAATGTCTGTCTATGTCACTCTCTCTTCCTCTCGGACTCTCTGTCACTCCCCCTCTGTCTCTTTCTCTCAATGTCTCACTGTCACTCACTTGCGTTACCTCTCCCTTTGCCTCCCTCACTCTGTATTTCTCTCTGTCTCAACCTGTCGTCTCTTCCTCAATTTAAAAATGAACTGTAACTGTATCACCCCTGTGCATTAGTTATCAAGCCCAATTTGACAATTAGCTAATTTAATTATCCAGTGTATTCGTTATATTCAATTGAACAATTAATTGTACCATTTTTCCTCTGCGTCTTGCTTATCCTTTCGATGATAAAAATTAACAGTAAATTTTATCCCCCTGGTTATTGTTGTCCAGCCCAATATAGCAATTAGCTTTAACTTTAAGCCGTTTGTATTAGTTATCACGTCTAATTTAACGATTACCTGTAGCTTTATTCCACTCAACAATGGTTATCAAGCCAATTTAAAAATCAGCTGCAATGTTCCACCCTGTGTATGTTATTACTTCCAATTTCATGATTAACTTTATTACCCTGTGTATTTGTTATCAAGCCCAATTTAACATTAACAGTAATTTTATTAGCCATGATGTGGAGATGCCGGTGTTCAACTGGGGTGGACAAATGTGAGAAGTTGTACAACACCAGGTTATAGTCCAACAGTTTTATTTGAAATCACAAGCTTTCGGAGCACTGCTCCTTCGTCAGGTGAAGGAGCAGCGCTCCGAAAGCTTGTGATTTCAAATAAAACTGTTGGACTATAACCTGGTGTTGTGCGGCTTCTCACAATAATTTTATTAGTCAGTGTATTGTTATCAAGCTCAATTTCAGAATTAACTGTAACTTTAGACGCTGTGTATTAGTTATCATGTCCAGTTTAACAATTAACTGGAGATTTATTTAACCCTTGTGTATGAGTTACCATGTCCAGTTTAACAATTATCTATAAACTTATTCCTCTGTGCTTTCGTTTTCTTTCCATTTTAACAACTAACTGTAGCTTTGTACCCTTGTGCACTCGTTATCAAAACCAATTTAACAAGTAACTAATTTTATTAGCCTGTGTATTTGTTACATTCAATTGAACAATTAGCTCTAACTTTTTCCCCCTAGCATCTGTCTGAGGCTGATCCAGACTGTTCGTAACCTTGGTGTCATATTTGACCTTGAAATGAGATTCTGACCACATATCAGCACCATAACTAAAAGCGCCTAATTCCACCTCAGTAACATCGCCTGACTCCGCCCCTGCCTCAGCACATCCTCTGCTGAAACCCTCCACCATGCCTTTGTTACCTCTAGACTGGACTATTCCAAAGCACTATTGGTTGGCCTCCCTCATTCTATCCTATGTAAAATTGAGGTTATCAAAAACTCAGCTGCCTTTTTTCTAACTCACACCAAGTCCCGTTCACCCATCATCCCTGTGCTCGCTGATCTACATTGGCTCCTGGTTAAGCAATGCTAAGATTTTATAATTCTCATCCTTGTTTTCAGATCTCGCTCGCTCGCTCGCTCTCAATTTTTGTTTGATATCGCTCCTGTAATCACCTCCAGCCCCACAATTTCCCCCGCCCCCAATGAGATCTCTGCGCTCCTCTAATTCTACCCTCTTGAGCATCCCTGATAATAATCACTCAACCATTGGTGGCCGTGCCTTCAACTGTCCAGGCCCTAAGCTCTAGAATTCCATTCCTAAACCTCTCTACCTCTCTTTCCTCCTTTAAGGCGCTCCTCAAAAACTCACCTCTTTGACCAAGCTTTGTGACATCGACCCTAACACCTCCTTCAGTGGCTCGCTCTCAATGTTTGTTTGATACCGCTCCTGTGAAGCGCCTTGGGACGTTTTACTACGTTAAAGACGCTATATAAATACAAGTTGTTGATGTTGCGTACTGCTTATGTCCAATTTAAGAATGAACAGTAAACGCTATTCCCCTTTATATTGGATATCATGCCCAATATAACAATTAACTGTAACTTTATTCCCTGTGTATTGGCTATCACCTCCAATTTAACAATTAAATAATTTTATTCCCCTGTGTACTGATTATTACGTGAAATTTAACAACTAACTGTAACAGTTTTAGCCTGTGCATTCGTTATCAAGACAAATTTAACGATTAACTAATTGTATTAATCACTGTATTTGCTATATTTAATTGAACTTTATGCACTAGTGTATTATTTATCATATCAAATTTAAATAACTGTAGATTTCTCCCCCTCTGTTGCTTAATATGTCCAGTTTTACAACGCTCTGAATACAATAATAAACAGGAGCAGGAGTAGTCCACACGGCCTCTTGAGTCTGCTCTGCCACCTGTGTATTAGTTTTCATGTCCAATTTATCAATCAACTGTAACTTTGTTCCACAGTGCATTGTTTACCAAGGTCCAATTTAAAACCATCTCTTGCTATTTTCCCCTCTGTGCTGGTTTTCCTGTCCAAGTTAACAGTGAACGGTAAATGTATTCCCCTGTGGACTGGTCATTAAGCAGAATTTAACAATTAACTGGATCGTTATTCCACTGTGTATTAATTATCATGGAGACCCAGCACAGGTTTGATAATGGCAAATCGTGTTTGACTAATTTGATGAGGCAAAAGAGAGTAGTGGATGAGGTCTGTCAAAAAACGTTTGATAAAGTACTGCATACTAGTCTTGTTAGCAAAATTGAAGCCTCTGGGATATAAAGGGCAGGAGCAGCATGGTTAAGGGACAGAAAACAGAGTGAGCAGTTCTGGGCACCACACCTTAGGAAGGATATATTGGCCTTGGAGGGAGTGCAGCGTAGGTTTACCAGAATAATAACTGGACACCAAGGATTAAATTACGAGAGGAGATTACACAAACTTGGGTTGTATGCTCTGGAAATTAAAGGGTTAAGCAGTAATTTGTTTAATGTTTCAAGATATTAGGGGGAACTGATAGGGTAGATAGAGATAATCTATTTCCGCTGGTTGGGGAGACTATGAATAGGGCGCACAGTTAAAAATTAGAGCCAGTTCTTTCAGGAGTGAAATTAGGAAACACTTCAACACACAGAGGGTGGTAGAAGTTTGGAACTCTCTTCCACAAACGGCAATTGATGTTAGAACAGTGGTTAATTGTATACCTGAGATTGATAGTTTGTTCTTAACAAAAGGTATTAGAGAATACAGGGCAAAGCTGGCTATATGGGGTTAGTTCGCAGACACTCCCAGGGCAGGTACAATACGGTTTAGATACAGAGTAAAACTCCCTCTACACTGACCCATCAAACATTTCCACGGTGGCATAGTGGTTAGCACTGCTGCCTCACATCGCCAGAGACCCGGGTTCGAACCCGGCCTTGGGTGACTGTCTGTGTAAAGTTTGCACATTCTCCCCGTGTCTGCGTGGGTTTCCTCCGGGTGCTCCGGTTTCCTCCCACAGTCCAAAGATGTGCGGGTTAGGTTGATTTGGCTATGATAAATTGACCCTTAGTGTTAGGGGGTATTAAATACGTGGGGTTACAGGGATAGGGTTGGATATGTGTCGGTGCAGGCTCGATGGGCCGAAATGGCCTCTATCTGCACTGTGGGGATTCTGTGATTCTGTGATCACCAAGCCCTCAATGACTGGCGGAACAGGCTCGAGGGCCTAAATGGCCTACCCTTGTTCCTATGGTCCTATCAACAGTTGGGTTCAGCCTCAGACAATCGCCAAGGACAGGAATGGAGTCACTGATGAGGGAATGAAGTTTGTGGCGGGAATTGAAGAAAATGGAATCAGTCTTCTCAATATTAGTTGCTGGAAATTTCTACTCATCCGCTGTGTATTGGTTACCATGTCCAAATTAACAATTAACTGCATCTTTATTGACCTGTGTATTGGTTATCGTTTTAAATTGGCCAGGGAATAAATAGAGTTACAGGACAGGAGTATAAAGTGAGAGAAACTGCTATTCCAGCTTCACATGAAACACTCCCACAGCAGGTACAGCACGGGTTAGATAAAGAGAAAAGCTCCCTCGACACATTCACACCCAGGCCAGCAACAGCACAGGTTAGATACAGAATAAGACTGCGCCATCAAACACTCCCAGGGCAGGTACAGTACGGTTTAGATACAGAGTAAAACTCCCTCTACACTGACCCATCAAACATTTCCAGGGCAGGTACAGCACGGGTTAGATACAGAGTAAAGCTCCCATCAAACATTCCCAGGGCAGGTACAGTACGGTTTAGATACAGAGTAAAACTCCCTCTACATTGTCCCATCAAACATTTCCAGGGCAGGTACAGCACGGGTTAGATAAAGAATAAATCTCGCTCTAATTTGGTTCATCAAGCCCATCCAACTCAGATACAGCATGTGTTCAATGCAGCGTGCAGCTACCCACTGAAGCACAACCAGCTCAGGTACAGCATGGGGTGAATACAGAATAAATATTTCTCAACATGAAAGTGTCAAACACTCCCGGGTGAGGTACGGGCAAGGTTTATCTCCGAGTTAAGCTCCGCTCAACTTGTCGCATCAAAGGCCGAGCCTGACGGCAGATGTTGAACAGCTCCCACTATCTGGTTAGACCCACAACTCGGCAAAATCCTGGACTCGATAGGATTCTCGGTAAAGTTCCTTACCTTTCCAATCATTGTTGAAGCTTCCCGTTTTATCCCGTCTCCGACACTGGGGTCTTGGTCCCACCAGATCTGCTCTGTGAACCCAGCGACATTTCTCCAGTCCCAGTTAATGAGGCGATGATTCGACTTCTCTCTCTCCACCTTCCTGAGATATTGCTCACTCCCAGAGACTGTCAATAGAAAAATCATTCATATTAATCCCAGACTTTGTAACTGGATTACAGTGGGACTGCTTGTGACTGTGAATATATTTAATTTGAATATATTTGCGATTAATGAGTGTGTTTTATTGCTTACTTTAATATTAAATTGTTCTTTTCTGTCTTTTGCCCTGTTTGTTGCACTTAACTCACTCCCAGTGTCAGATGTCACTTCAGCTCCTCCCACACTAACATCCCACTGATGGGCCGTAACCAGGGGCGGGGCCCTGTCTCCAGGTGACATCACAGCAGCCAGGAGTGATGTCACAAAGCAGCCGGAGCCCCTCCCACTCGAGGTATCACACGGTCACATTGACCAGGATCTGCTCCTGGTGTGCAGTCTCGCTGGGCATGAACACAGGGTGTACAATCAGCCCCGTCTCCGACCCCGATCCCTTCATAGAATCATAGAATGATACAACCCCGGAGGAGCCCATTCGGCCCATCGTGTCTGTGCCGGCATTTAAAGTGCTATCCAATTAGTTCCTCTCCCCTGCTCTTTCCCAATAGCCCTGCTCCTTTTTCAGCTTCGAGTATTTATCCAATTCCCTTTTGAAAGTTACTGTTGAATCTGCTTCCACCACACTTTCAGGCAGTGCATTCCAGATCACAACAACTCGCTGCGTAAATAATGTTTTCCTCACGTCGCCTCTATTGCCAATTACCTTAAATCTGTGTCCTCTGGTTACCCACCCTTCTGCCACTGGAAACAGTTTCTCCTTATCTACTCTATCAAATCCCTTCAGGATCTTGAGCAACTCTATCAAATTTCCCCTCAAATCTTTGCTCCAAGGAATCCAGTTTCTCTAGTCTCTCCACGTAACTGAAGTCCCTCATCCCTGGTACCATTCCAGTGAATCTCCTCTACACCCTCTCCAAGGCCTTGACATCCTTCCTAAAGTGGTGCCCAGAATTGGACACAATACTGCAGCTGTGGTCGAACCAGTGATTTATAAAAGTTCAGTATAACTTCCTTGCTTTTGTATTCTGCCTCCATTTTTTTAACAGCTTTCTCAACTTGTCTTGCCAGCTTCAAACAGTTGTGCATATACACCCCCAGGTCTCTGTTCCTGCACTCTCTTTAAAATTATACCATTTAGTTTATATTGCCTCTCCTATTCTTCCTACCAAAATGAATCACTTCACATTTCTCTCAAATTTCATCTGGCCTGTGTCTGCCCATTTCACCAATCTGTCTTTGTCCTCCTGAAGCCTGTTACTACTCTCCTCACTATTTACTACATTTCCGAATTTCGTGTCATCTGCAAACTCTGAAATGATGCCTGTATACCTATGTCTAGCTCATTAATATATATCAAAAAGAGCAGTGGTCCCGACACCGAACCCTGGGAGACACCACTGCACACTTCCGTCCAGTCTGAAAAACAAGCGTTCACCGCTACTCTCTGCTTTCTGTCCTGAGCCACACAGCCGCTACCCCTTTAACACCATAGGCTCCTGCTAACAGGTCTATTGTGTGGTACTTTATCAAACACATTTTGAATGTCCATAAACACAACATCGACGTCACTGCCCTCATCCACCCTCTTCATTACTTCATCACTTAAGTTAGTCAAACATGATTTGCCATTAACAAATCCATGCAAGCTTACATTTATTAACCCATATTTGTCCAAGTACCAAATCATTTTGTCCCGGATTCATGTCTCTAAAAGTTTCCTCACCACCGACGTTAGGCTGATTGGCCTGCAGTTGCCGTGTTTATCCATCCTGTTTATTAAACAGGGATGTAACATCTGCAATCCTCCAGTCCTCTGGCACCACTCCCATACCTAAGGAGGATTCGAAGATTGTGGCCAGAGCCTCCGCAATTTCAATTCTTACTTCCCTCAGCCACCTTGGATGCATCCCATCCGGACTGGGCCACTTTTCTACTTTGAGCGCGCCAACATTTATAGTACCTCCGCTTTTTCTAATGTTATCCCATCCAATTTCTCTCCTACCTAATCCTTTGCTCTGATATTGGCATCCTCTTCTTCAGCGAACACAGATGCAAAGTACAGATTTATAGCTCAACCATGCCCTCTCTCTCCACAAGCTCTCCTTTTTGGTCCCTAATTGGCCACACCCTTCATTTGACTGCCCTTTTACTATTTATATATTTACAAAAGATTTCTGAGTTACCTTTTGAGTTACCAGCTAATCTATTCTCTTTTCCCTGTCTTATTTCATTTTTCAGTTCTCCCCTGTAATTTTTGTATTCAGCTTTGTTCTCTACTGAACTATGAGCCTTACAATTGTCCTAAGCTCCTCTTTCGCCTTCATTTTCATCCATATCTTTACTCGACCAGGGAACTCTGGCTTTGGATGCCCTTCCTTTACCCATCGTGAGAATGTGTCTGGTCTGTACCTGAACTATCTGCTCTTTGATCATTTACTGTTGTACCTGGCAATCTTTGGTTCCAATAAACCTGGCCCAGATCCCTTCACAACTCACTGACATTAGCCTTACTCCAGTTGATTTTACCTTGTCCTTTTCCATACTACTCTAAAGCTAATGATATTTTGATCACTGTTCCCCAAATGCTCCCCCACTGAAACAGTCTCCGCTTGCCCCACTTAATTCTCCAGAACCAGATCCTGCTTCCTTCCTCGTTGGGCTGGAAACACACTGATCAAGAAAGTTCTCTTGTATACATTTCAGGAATTCCTCCTCCTCTTTGCCCTTTACACTGTTGCTATTCCAGTCTCTATTAAGATAATTGAAGTTCCCCATTATCACTACGCTAAATTGCTTGCATATTCTTGCAATTTGCCTGAAAATTTGCTCCTCTATCTCCTTCCCACTATTTGGTGGCCTATAGTATATACCCAGCAGCGTAATAGCTCCTCTATTGTTCCTTAATTCTAACGAAATAGATGCTGACTTTTAACCCTCAAGTACATCCTCCCATTCTAATGCTGTGATCAGTACTATCACTCCTCCATTTATTCCTCCCCTATCTTTCCTGACTATATTGTAGCCAGGTATATTAAGTGGCCATTCCTCCCCTTGTTTGAGCCATGTCTCCGTTATTGTCACTATATCATAATCCCATATGACTACTTGTGCCTGTAGCTCAGCAGCCTTATTTACCTCACTCCATGCAGTTACTCACTCCAAACCTATCTAAATCTGCCTCGCATTTCCCCCCGTCTAAACCCTCCTATTTCTGAATTACTCTATACTCTAGTGCAAGTTATCTCTTCCAATTATCTGTGCACCTTGTATATCCTCTCTAATGCTTCATCCTGGTGCCCGTCTCCCAGCCAAATTAGCTTCAACCCACCCCCACAGCATCAGTTAACCGTGACGACATTGGTACCAGCCCTGTTGAGATGCAACCGTCCGCCGTGAACAGGTCCCTCCTGCCCCTGAACTGGTCCCAGTGCCCCAGGAATCTGAAGCCCCACTTCCTGCACAATTTCTCCAGCAACATGTTAACCTCTCTTATCATACTGTTCCTATGCTCACTAGCACATGGTACCCGGAGTAAGCCATAGATTACTAACTTTCAGGTCCTGCTATTTAACTTCATCCTAAGCTCCTGAAACTCTGCCTGAAGGACATCAACCATTTTCCGACTTACTTCTTTGTTTCCAAGATGGAACACGAATTATGGCTCTTGCTTTCCCCTCTCAAAATGTTCTGCAGCTGTTAAGTGACGTCCTTCACCCTGGCAGCAGGGAGGCAGCACACCGTGCAGGACTCACCTCAGCGATTGCTGAAACCCCTGTCTGTTCCCCTGACTATCGAATTCCCGAAGACCACTGTGTTTCTCACTTTGCTGTGCCCCCCATTCTGTCTTTTGCCCCACTGTGGCACGGATGTGCTCTAGTCTGCAGTCCCCGAGGTGTCCTCACCCTCACTGGTATTCAGCACTGGAAATCGATTTGAGTGCCACACTCCCGGAGGACTCCTGCACTGCCTGCCTCGTCCTACCCTGCCAGCTGGCCACCCACTTACAATTGTCCTGAACTCTCTGTAGCTGCAGAATGACCAGCTCCTAGAACGTGTGTTGCAGGAAATTATCAGCCTTCCGTCTGCCCTGCAGTGACTCCAGCCTCTGCTCAAGCTCAGAAACCCCAGGCTCGAGTTCGAGCAGCTGGAGGGACTTCCTGCACACGTGGTTATCCAGGACAGATGAAGCGTCCTGGAGTTCCCACATGCCTCAGAAATTGCAGGCAACGGGTTTCAGCAGTTCCATCATTTTACTTCAAAGTCTATCTGCTTATGGTATAGAAATATCTTTTTAGTTTAGTATCCCCTTGGTCTTATTTATTATTTAATATTTTATGTATACCAGATTTTTATTTTATATAATTCAGAGCCCTTTTAATGTTGGTATCCTTTATATCGTTAATTTTAAGTTAACCTCTTAGATCGAACTAAATACTCCAATTATTTACATCTTGGGGCGCTGCGAGTGAATATCATGGTGCTATTAAAGGGGAGGGCTTAACGCAGCTCGACCTGGAGTCCAGCTGGGCCACCAGGGATCGGAGTGCCGGCAAAAGAACCCGGCACTCTAGAGAAGTGTTGGGCTCATGGAGCGCAGCCAGCACTCTGCCGGGGTGGGGTGGGGTGGGGGGGGGGGCTGCTCAGAAGGCCGGGGACGACAAAACGGGCAGGTTTTGGCAGGCCGCCAGCAACAAAATTGGCCGCGCGACACCTTCCCTTTAATTCGCGCCGCCCCAGCCGCAGGTCGGCCCCTCTGACCCCGTCGGACATAGCGTCCTGCGGTAAGTCAGGGGGCGTTACCGAAGATCGCGGCTGAGACGCTAGTTGCTTTGGGCCCCATTAGCGGCCTCTTACGGCGCAAACAGGAGGCGCAAATCAACCGGATGTTTCCCCCTGTGCCTCTATTTATAAAGCCAAAGATTCCGTATGCCTTGTTACCGGTCTTCTCAACCTGGGGGTGTTTGTGGTCAACAAGCCCCTCCCCCAGGTCTCTCTGTTCCTGCACCCCCTTTATAATTGTACCTTTAGTTTATATTGCCTTTCCTCGTTCTTCCTATCAAAATGAATCACTTCACACTTCAGGAGAATAGATTAAAACTATTGAAAGGAAAATTTCGGACTGATATCAGCAAGTTTTTTACATGAAGAGTAATCAATTGAATGGAATGGAATGAGTAGGGTCATGGACACAAACATCCCAGAATTATTGGGGAAAAGTAGATGCTGTGGTTTGGGGGGAGGAATTGTCGGGTCTTTCTGGATGAATGAACTAAGATCAGTGGAGGTCTTTATTTCTATCTATCTGGTGTATTATCTCCTGGGGGGTCTCCATTATTGCCACAATGAACCAGTTACCACAAGTTGAGCAACATGAGCTGGGAACAATGCTACCCATGATTCCCTTCCCCCCTCCCCAAACACGAAGCACCTGCTCTTCACGGAGCCCTTATCTGCCTCTTCTCTGAAGAATGATGTTCTTTCTGGGGCTGTGCACATCATTCAATAAAAACTTTAGACTTTTACCAGCGAGTCGCAAGTCTCCGCTTTCTCCTCCACTTTCCCAGCTTTCTTCATTCTGTTGAGCTTCTTCTTTTCGATAGCTCCTGTCCGATCGAAGAAGGGATCCTCGTACTGTCGTAGACATCCTCGGCCTCCCAGTGTTTAGATTTTCCCATCCGAGAAACTGGTAAGAAAGCAAATTGTGAGGCTTTTAGTCTTAGTTTTGGAGCACAAAAAAACGACGCAACTTTCTACTAATGATGAATGTTCCTCCCTCTTAATGGATATTACTAAAGTTCGTGTCATTGTGAGTGTGCACTTGTGTGTATTGCTGCAGTGATTTCAAATCACTTCCTGGCCTCGCCCCTCCCTATCTCTGTAATGTCCTCCAGCCTCACATCCCTCCATGATGTCTGCGCTCCTCTAATTCTGGCCTCTTGAGCATCTCCGAATTTAATCACTCCACCATTGGTGGCTGTGCCTTCGGCTGCCTGAGCCCTAAGCTCTGGAATTCCCTCCCTAAACCTCTCGGCCTCTCTACCTCTCTCTCCTCCTTTAAGTTGCTCCTTAAAACCTATCTCTTTGATCGAGCTTTTGGTCACCTGCCCAAATATCACCTTATAAATTTATAGAATGGTTACAGCACGGAAAATGGCATTCGCCCCGTCGAGTCCGTGCCGACTCTCAGCTAGTCCCACTCTCCTCCCTTTCCCCGTAGGCCGGCAATTTTGTTTCTTTCAGATACTTATCCAACTCTTTTTTGTGAGATAAGATTGAGTCTGCCTCCACCACCCTTTCAGGCAGTGCATTCCAGATCTGAACCACTCACTGCGTATCAACGTTTTTTCTTACATCGCCTTTGGATCTTTTGCCAATTACCTAAAATCTGTATCCTCTGGTTATTGACGCTTCTGCCAATGGGAACAGTTTCCCTCGATCTACTTTGCCCAGGCCACTCATGATTTTGAACACCTCTATCAATCTCCTCTCAATCGTCTCTGCTCCAAGGAGAACAATCCCAGCTTCTCCAGTCTATCAACATAACTGAAGTCCCTCATTCCTGGAATCATTCTCGTAAATCTTTTCTGCACATTCTCTAAGGCCTCCTCAGCCTTCCTAAAGTGCGGTGCCCAGAATTTATGTATATAGCCTGACCTGATCATCAGATGTATTTGCAACCTGACATCTGCCATTCATGCTCTTTTTCTGTTTCATCATATTGGGTATATGTTTCGTTATCCAGGGAGCTCTGACTTAAGAACATAAGAAATAGAAGCAGGAATAGGCCACTTGGCCCCTCGAGCCTGCTCCGCCATTCAATAAGATCACGGGTGATCTAGGGCTCAAAGCCACTTCCCAGCCCGCTCCCCATAACTCTTCACTCCCTTATCTTGCAAAAATTTGTCTATCTCCACTTTAAATGTATTTAATGACCCAACCTCCACAGCTCTCTGGGGCAGAGAATTCCACAGATTTAAGACCCTCTGAGAGATGAGGTTCCTCCTCATCTCAGTTCTAAAAGGACGACCTTTTATTATAAATCTGTGCCCCCGAGTTCTAGATTTCCCCATAAGGGGAAACATCCTCTCTGCATCTACCCTGTCGAGCCCCCTCAGTATCTGATATGTTTCGATAAGATCACCTCTCATTCTTCTAAATTCCAATGAGTATAGGTCCAGCCTGCTCAACCTTTCCTCATAAGTCAACCCCCTCATCTCTAGAATTAACCTAGTGAATCGTCTCTGAACTGCCTCCAATGCAAGTATATCCGTTCTTAAATAAGGAGACCAAAGCTCTACGCAGTACTCAAGGTGTGGTCTCACCAATACCTTGTACAATTGTAGCAGGACTTCCCTGCTTTTATACTCCAACCCCCTTGAAATAAAGGCCAACATTCCATTTGCCTTTTTGATTACTTGCTGTATCTGCATGCTAACTTTTTGTGTTTCATGCACAAGGACCCCCAGGTCCCTCTGAAATGTAGCATTTTGTAATCTCTCTCCATTTAAATAATAGTTTGCTTTTTTATTTTTCCTGGCAAACTGGATAACCTCGCACTTTCCCACATTATACTACATCTGCCAAATGTTTGCCCACTCACCTAGCCTGTCTATTATCTCTTTGCAGATTATTTGAGTCCTCTGCACAACTTGCTTTCCCACCCATCTTTGTATCATCTGCAAACTTGGCTACATTACACTCGATCCCTTCATCCAAGTCATTAATGTAGATTGTAAATAGTTGGGGCACCAGCACCGATCCTTGTGGCACCCCACTATTTACCGTTTGCCAACCAGAAAATGACCCATTTATTCCGACTCTCTTCTTTCTGTTAGTTAGCCAATTCTCTATCCATGCTAATATATTGCCCCCAACTCCGTGAGCTCTCTATCTTATGCAGTAACCTTTTATGTGGCACCCTATCGAATGCCTTCTAGAAATCCAAATACACCACATCCACTGGCTCACCCTTGTCCACCCTGCTTCTTATATCCTCAAAGAACTCCAGCAAATTTGTTGAACATGATTTCCCTTTCCAAAAACCATGCTGACTCTGTTTGACTGCAGTATGTTTTTCTAAATGCCCTGCTACTGCTTCCTTAATGAAGGACTCCAGCATTTTAACAAACAACAGATGTTAGGCTAACTGGTCTATAGTTTCCTGCTTTCTGTCTCCCTCCTTTCTTAAATAGGGGTGTTACATTAGCGGTTTTCCAATCCACTGGGACCTCTCCAGAGTCCAGGGAATGTTGGTATATTGCAACCATTGCATCCACTATCTCTGCAGCCACTTCTTTTAATACCCTGGGATGCAGGCCATCTGGTCCAGGGGACTTGTCGTCTTTTAGTCCCATTATTTTACCAAGTACTATTTCCTTAATGATAGTGATTGTCTTTAGTTCTCCACTCCCTGTGGCCCCTTGATTATCCATTATTGGGATGTTTTTAGTGTCTTCTACAGTGAAGACAGATGCAAAATATTTGTTCAGAGTCTCTGCCATTTCCCGTTCCCCATTATTAATCCCCCAGTCTCATCTTCTAAGGGACCAACGTTTACTTGAGCTACACTCTTCCTTTTTTATATACCTGTAGAAGCTCTTACTATCTGTTTTAATGTTTCTTGCCAGCTTACTCTCATAATTCATCTTCTCTCTCTTCATTATTTTTTTAGTCATCCTTTGCTGGTTTTTTTAAAATTCCCAATCCTCTGGTCTCCCACCAATCTTGGCAACATTGTATGCTTTTGTTTTCAATTTGATACCATCCTTTACTTCCTTAGTTAGCCACGGATGGTGCTCCCTTCTCTTAAAATCATTCTTTCTCACTGGAATATATTTTTGTTGAGAGTTATGAAATATCTCCTTAAACATCCGCCGCTGCATTTCAACTTTCTTACCCTTTAATTTATTTTTCCAGTCCACTTTATCCGGTTCTGCCCTCATGCCATTACAATTGTCTTTGTTTAAGATCAGGACAGTGGTTTGGGATACAACTTTCTAACCCTCCAACTGAATTTGATATTCAACCATGCTATGATCACTCTTTACTGGAGGATCCTTTACTCTGAGATCATTTATTAATTCTGTCTCATTACATAGTACCAGATCCAAGATAGCCTGCTCCCTGGTTGGCTCCATTACATACTGTTCTAGGAAAACATCCTGGATGCACTCTATGAACTCCTCCTCCAGGCTACCATGGCCAATTTGATTTGTCCAATCAATATGGAGATTAAAATCACCCATGATTATTACCGTACCTTTTTTACAGGCCTCCGTTATTTGTTGATTTATACTCTGTCCAACAGCATTGCTACTGTTCGGGGGCCTGTAGACTGCGCCCACCAGTGACTTTTTTCCCCTTATTATATTTTATCTCCACCCAAACAGATTCTACATCTTGATCTTCTGAGCCAATATCACTTCTCACCACTGCACTGATCCCATCTTTTACCAACAAAGCCACCCCACCTCCCTTTCCTTTCTTTTTATCCTTCCGAATTATCATATACCCTGGAATATTCAGTTCCCAGCCCTGGTCGCCTTGCAACCACGTCTCTGTAATGGCGATCAGATCATACCCATTTATATCTATTTGTGCCGTCAACTACTCATTTATCTTGTTACGAATGCTGCGTGCATTCAGATATAGAGCTTTTAACTTTGTCTTTTTACTTGAGCTGCTCTACCTTTCTCCCTCGTGGAATGTACCTCGACTGTACCCGAACTGTTTCCTCTTTAAAGGCAGTCCATTGTTCCTCTACAGTTTTACCTACCAATCTTTGATTCCAGCTTAACCGGGTCAGATCCGTTCTCATCACATTGAAATTGGACTTCCCCCAGTTAAACATTCTTACTCTAGATTTCTACTTGTGCTTTTCCCTAGCTAAACTAAAGTTTATGATGCTATGAACACTGTTCCCTAAATGTTCACCTGCTGACACTTGCTCCACTTGACCTACCTCATTCCCCTGAACCAGATCCAGCAATGCCTCCTTCCTCATTGGGCCGGAAATATACAGAACAAGAAAGAACTCCTGAACACACTTCTGAAATTCTTCCCCATCTCTGCACTTTACGCTATTGCTACCCCAGTCTAAATTAGGATAGTTGAAACCCCCCATTATTACTACTCTATTATTCTTGCATCTCTCCGTAATTTCTCTGCAAATATGCTCCTCCCTATTTTTACCACTATTTGGTAGTCTATAGAATACACCGAGTAGTTTAATGGCACCTCTATTATTTCTTACCTTAGCCATACAGATTCTGTACTTGACCCCTCCAGGACATCCTCTCTCTCCAGTACTGTAACATTCTCCTTAACTATTCCTGCCACACCACCTCCTATCTTTCCTTCCCTATCTTTCCTGAAAACTTTATAACCAGGAATATTTAATTCGCAATTTTTTAAAAATTCATTCTTTAATGGGATGTGGACATCTCTCGCAAGGCTTGCATTTATTGGCCATCCCTAATTGTCCATGAGAAGGTGGTGGTTAGCCGCCATCTTGAACCGCTGCAGACCGTAACAAGTTTGTTACAACTGAGTGGCTTGCTGGTCCAATTCAGAGGGCAGTTAAGAGTCAACCACATTGTGGATCTGGAGTCACATATCGGCCAGACCAGGTAAGGACGGCAGATTTCCCTCCCTAAAGGACATCAGTGAACCACATGGGTTTTTACGACAATCCGATCGTTTCATGGTCACCATTACTGACACTAGCTTTTTATTCCAGATCTATTTTATTAACTGACTTTAAATTCCCCGGCTGCAGTGGTGGGATTCGAACTCACGTCCCCGGATCATTAGGCCAGGTCACTGGATTACTAGTCCAGTAACATAATCAGTATGTTACTCATTCTTGAACCATGTCTCCATTATTGCCACAACATCATATTTCCATGTGGTTATTTGTGCCTGTAGCTCACTTACCTTGTTTACCACGCATTGTACGTTCACATACATACACTGTAAACCCATCTTAGACAATCCTGTATTCTCACTTAGTCTGAACCCACGTAATTATTATTTCTGACTCTAGCGCTATCTGTCTCTCCCAACCCTTGGAGCACTTTATTTCCGCTTTCTTATGCTACAGCCTGGTTCCCATCCCCCTGCCAAATTAGTTTAAACCCTCCCCAACAGCACTTGCAAACATCCCCGCGACGATATTGGTTCCGGCTCTGTTGAGGTGCAACCCATCCGGCCTGTACAAGTCCCACCTCCCCCAGAACCGGTCCCAATGTCCCAGGAATCTGAAGCCCTCCCTCCTGCACCATCTCACCAGCCACACATTCTTCTGCTCTATCCTTCTATTTCTATACTCACTAGCTCGTGGCACCGGGAGTAATCCAGGGTTTACTGCCTTTGAGGTTTCATTTTAATGTCTTTCCCAGCTCCCTAAAATCTGCCTGCAGGACCACATCCCCCTTTCTACTTATGCCATTGTTATGAATATGGACCGCGACCTCTGTCGATTCATCCTCCCACCTCAGAATGTTCTGCAGCCGCTCAGTGACATCCTTGACCCTGACACCAGGGAGGCAGCATACCATCCTGGGGTCACGTCAGCGGCGGCAGAACAGCTTGTCTGTTCCTCTAACTATCAAGTCCCCTACCACTATTGCCTTCCCGATCTTCCTTCTCCGCCCCACCAACCTCCCCCCTCCCAAGTAAAGCTCAGCCACCCATAGTGCTGTGGACTTGGCTCTTGCTGTACTCCCCAGAGGAATCAGTGCCACTCCCTCCCGACTGCATACCACTGTGCCGCCAACTTGGTGGGTTTGTCCTGCCGGTGAGACAGGACATATCCAGGAATGTTGATGGAGGAGTCTGAGACATTGGCTGAAAGTCATGATTATGGGAGTATGACTATGTCAGGCTGTTGCTTGACTAGTCTGTGGGACAGCTCTGCAATTTTGGCACAAGCCACCATATGTTAGCGAGGAGGACTTTGCAGGGTCGACTGGGCTGGGAACGCTGTTGTCGTGACTGACCAAGTGCCTTGATTGATACCAGATGGTCCGTTGGCTTTTATTCTTATTGTTGTTTCTCGGAGTGGTTTCTTACAACTGAGTGGATTGTTACAACATTTCAGAGGACAGTTAAGCGTCAACCATTTGTTGTGGGTCCGGTGTCACATATAAGTCAGACCAGGTAAGGGCGGAAAATTTCCTTCCCTAACGGACATTGTGAAACTCACAGCCGCACTCTAATATAACCCACACACATCACTGTAACACTGCTATACCCCAGACCCCTCACTGTAACATTCTGATATGCCCCAGCCCCTCTGCGAAATATCTGGACATAAACTGGACATAGCCCAAACTCATCATTGCAGCACTCTGATATACCCCACACCCCTCACTGAAACACTGATATACCCCACACCCTTCACTGTAACACTGATATACCCAACAACTCTCACTGTAACAGTCGTATATATCCCGCACTCCTCACAGTAACACTCTGATATACCCCACACCCCTCACTGTAACACTGATATACGCCACACCCCTCACTGTTAAACTGATATACCCCACAACCCTCTCTGTAAAACTCTGATATACCCAACACCCTTCACTGTAACACTGATATACCGCACAACCCTCACTGTAATACTGATATACCCCACACCCCTAACTGTAACACTGGAGTACCCCACACCCCCACTGTAACATTGACATACCCCACAACCTTCACTGCAACGCTGATATACCCCAAAACCCTCCCTGTAGCAACTTGATATAACCCACACCCCTCACTGTAACACTCTGAAATACTCCACATCCATCATTGTAACACTCATTAATACACCACACCCCTCTCACTGTAAAACACTGATATACCCCATACCCTTCTCTGTAACAGATTGATGTAAACCTCACCGCTCAATCTAAAGCACTGACATATCACACACCCATCACTGTAACACTCTCATATACCCCACAAGCCTACTCAAATATGCTGCACAACCCTCACTTAAAATGCTGATATATCCCATAACCCCCACCCTCACTGTAACAATGATATACCTCGCACAACTCACTGTAACACTCTCTGATATAGCCCACATCATTAACTGTAGAACTCTGATATATCCTACAACACCAAACCATAACGCTCTGAGATAACTCATAACCCTCATGGAAATACACTTTGATACAACACATCCATCACTAAAACACTGATGCATCTCATTCCCCTCACTGTAACCCTCTGATATACCCCACACCCCTTACTGTAAAACTCTGATATACCCCACACCCCTCACTGTAACACTGATATACCCCACACCCTCACTGTAAAACACTGATATACCCCACACCCCTCACTGTAACAAACTGATATACCCCACACCCCTCACTGTAACAATCTGATATACCACAAACACTTCATGTAACAATCTGATATACAGCACACCTCTTACTGTAATACTCTGATATATCCCACACCCTTCATTGTAACACTCTGATATGCCCCACACCTCTTGCTGTAATACACTGATATGCCCCACACCCCTCACTGTAACACTGATATACCCCACACCCTTCACTGTAACACGCTTATATACCCCACACCCCTCACTGTATCACTGTCATACCCCACACCGCTCACTGTAACACTCTGATATACCCCACACCCCTCACTGTAACACTCTGATATACCCCACACCCCTCACTGTAACACTCTGATATACCCCACACCCCTCACTGTAACACTCTGATATACCCCACACCCCTCACTGTAACACTCTGATATACCACTCCCCTCACTGTAATACTGTGATATTTCTCCCACACACTTCATTGTAACAAAGTCTGGTATAACTCACACCTATCACTGTATCAGCTGGACATACACCAAATCCCTCATTGAAACACTCTGATATACAGCACCCACTCACAGGAACACTGATATCCCCTACACACCTCACTGGAACACAGACATAACCCAATTGAGTTGATTCTCAGCTGCCATCTGAAATGGCCAAGCAAGCCACTCAGTTGTAAAAACCGCGATAAAATACAATAACAATAAAACCGGACGGACCACCCAGCATCGATGTCGGCACCGGCTATAGACACAACAACGGCACACCCAACCCAGTCGACCCTGCAAAGTCCTCCTCACCAACATCTGGGGACTTGTGCCAAAATTGGGAGAGCTGTGCCACAGACTAGTCAAGCATCAGCCTGACATAGGCATACTCACAGAATCAAACCTTTCAGCTAATGTCCCAAACTTCTCCATCACCATCCCAGGGTATGTCCTGTGCCAGCGGCAGGACAGACCCACCAGGGGTGCTGGCACCGTGGTATATAGTCGGGAAGGAGTGGCCCTGGGTGTCCTCAACATTGACTCCGGTCCTCATGAAGTCTCATGGCTTCAGGTCAAGCATGGGCAAGGAAACCTCCTGCTGATTAGCACCTACCCTCAGCTGATGAATCAGTACTCTCCATGTTGAACACCACTTGGAAGAGGCACTGAGAGTAACAAGAGAACAGACTGTGCTCTGGGTGGGGGAATTCAATGTGACTCGGTAGCACCACTACTGACCGAGCTGGCCGTTTCTTGAAGTATATAGATGCCAGTCTGGGCCTGTGACAGGTGGTGAGAGAACCAACACGAGGGGAAAACCTACTTGACCCCGTCCTCACCAATCTACCTGTCGCAGATGCATCTGTCCATGACATAATTGGTAGCAGTGACCATTGCACAGTCATTGTGGAGCTGAAGTCCCCTCTTCACACTGAGGACACCCTCCATTGTGTTGTGTGGCGCTACCACCGTGCTAAATGGGATAGATTCAGAACAGATCTAGCAGCTCAAAATTGGGCATCCATGAGACGCTGTGGGCTATCAGCAGCAGCAGAATTGTATTCCACCACAATCTGAAACCTCATGACCCGGCACTCTACCATTACCATCAAGCCAGGGGACAAACCCTGGTTCAATAAGGAGTGTAGAAGAGCATTCCAGGAGCAGTAGCAGGCATACGTAAAAATAAGGTGCCAACCTGGGGAAGCTGCAACACAGGACTACAGGCATGCTAAAAAGCGGAAGCAGCATGCAATGGGCGGGGCTAAGCCATCCCACAATCAACGGATCAGATCAAAGCTCTGCAGTCCTGCAACATCCAGTCGTGAATGGTGGTGGACCATTAAACAACTAACGGGAGGAGGAGGCTCCATGAATATCCCCATCCGCAATGAGGGTGTAGCCCAGCACGTGAGTGCAAAAGACAAGGCTGAAGCGTTTGCAACCATCTTCAGCCAGAGGTACCGAGTGCATGATCCATATCGGCCTACACGTGAAGTCCCCATCATCACCGAAGCCAGTTTTCAGCCAATTCAATTCACTCCACGTGATATCAAGAAACGGGTGAGCGCTCTGGATACAGCAAAGGCCCCAAAACAATGGTGTCACATTTGCCACTTTACAATCCTCTGGCTGCTCCTCCGCATCGAAGGAAGATTGGAATATTATGGCAAGCCCTGCCGCTATCTCCACCCTCACTTCCCTTAGCAACCTGGGATGCAAGCCATCCGGACCAGGCGACTTATCCACTCTAAGCATATCCAGCCTTTCCAGTACGTCCTGCCTATCAATTTTCACCCCATCCATTAACTCTACCATGTCCGCTTCTACCGATATTTTGTCAGCATCCTCTTCCTTAGTAAACACCGATACAAAGTATTCATTAAGTATTCTAGCCTTGTCCTGCGGCGCTAAGCATACATCATCTTCTTTGTCCCTTATCGGCCAAACCCCGCCTCTGACTACCCGCTTAATATATACATGCTGAGAGAAGATTTTTGGTAGCCCTTTTATGTTAACTGCTATTCTATTCTCATATTCTCTCTTTGCAGGTCTTATTTTCCTCTTCACTTCCCCTCTCAACTTATTGTATTTGGCCTGGTTCTCACATGCATCATGCACCATTTTTTTGTTTAATCATATTTTCCCTCTCCCCCGTCATCCAAGGAGCCCTGGCTTTGGTTCCCTAACTTGCCTTCTTGTTGGAATGTACCTAGCTTCTACCTGCAACATCCCCTCCTTAAAGATCACCCATTGTTCCGTTACAGTTTTTCCTGTCAATCTTTGGTTCCATTTTACCCTGACTAGAACCCCTCTCATCCCATTGAAGTTAACCCTCTTCCAATTTAGAAGTTCGAATTTAGATTGTTCCTTGCTCTTCTCCATTACTAATCTAAACCTTATGATACGATGATCACTCGTACCCAAGTGTTCTCCCACAGACACTTGATCCACTTGGCCCACCTCATTCCCCAGCACCAGATCCAGCAATGCCTCCTTCCTAGTTGGGCCGAGAACATATGGGTCAAGGAAGTTCTCCTGAACACATTTCAGAAATTCTTCCCTGTCCTTTCCTTTTACCCTAAAATCATCCCAATCTATATTTGGGTAATTAAAGTCCCCCAATATCACCACTCTATCGTTCTTGCGCAGCTCTGTGATTTCCCAGCAGATTTGCTCCTCTACCTCCCTCTCACTATTTGGAGGTCTGTAGAATACCCCCAATAGCGTGATCATACCCTTTTTGCTTCTCAACTCTTAATGGTTTCTGTCCTTGCCCCCTCAAGGACATCCTCTCTTTCCAACACTACAAATGTCTTCCCTAATCAGTACTGCCACCCCACCTCCCATTTTTCCTTCCCTATCTTATCTGAACACCTTGTATCCGTGAATATTAAGAGCCCAGTCCTCACCATTTTAAGAATCGTTTCATTTATTGCCACTACATCATATTCCCACACAGCTAATTGTGCTTGTAGTTCACCAACCTTATTCACCACACTTTGTGTGTTTACGTCCATGCATTCCAAACCTGTCTTTGTATTCCCCGTAATCCTTCTTAGTCTGATCCTATGTAATATGGCACTACTTCCTTCTCTAGTACTATCCAACACTCTCCCTCCTTTATTCACCTTATTCCACTTTTCTACTTCTATATGCTGTTGCCCACCCCCCTGCCAATTTAATTTAAACCCTCCCCAACCACATGAGTGAACCTCCCCGAAAGGACATTGGTCCCAGTCCTGTTGAGGTGCAACTCGTCCCTTTTGAATAGTTGCCTCCTGCCCCAGAACTTGTCCCAATGCCCCAAGAATTTGAAGCCCTTCCTCCTGCTCCATGCCTCAAGCCACGCATTGATCCTCCCTATCTTCCTATTTCTATCTCGCTGGCGCGTGGCTCTGGGAGTGATCCAGAGATTGGCACTGGGAATAATCCAGAGATTAGCACCTTTGAGGTCCTTCTTTTTAACTTCCTCCGTAGCTCCTGAAAGTCTGACTGCAGGAAATCAATACCTGCCCTCTCTATGTCGTTCGTACCAACGTGTTCCACCACTTCTGGCTCACTCCCTTCTCCCTGCAGAATATTCTGCACCCTCTCCGTGATGTCCTTTACCTTGGAACCTAGTCATCTAACCATAACGCTCTGAGATAACCCATATCCCTCATTGTAACACACTTTGATACAACACACCCATCACTGTAAAACACTGATAAACCTCATTCCCCTCACTGTAACACCCTGATATACCCCACATCCCTCACTGTAACACTGATATACCCCACACCCCTCACTGAGAGAGTGATACACCACACACCCCTCACTGTAACAATCTGATACAGACCTCACTGTTACACTGATATACCTCACACCCCTCACTTTAACACTCTGATATACCCCACACACCTCTTACTGTATACTCTGATATACCCCACACCCTTCATTGTAACACGCTGATATACCCCAAACCCATCACTGTAACACTCTGATATGACCCACACCCACTCTCACTGTACCACCTGCATATACACCAAATCCATCAGTGTAAAACTCCGCTATACTGCACCAACTCAGAGGAACACTGATATCCCCCACACACCTCACTGGAACACAGACATAACCCAAACCCATTTGCCATCCTTACCGGGTCTGGCCTATATGTGACTCCAGACCCACAGCAATGTGGTTGACTCTTAGCTGCTCTCTGAAATGGCCGAACAAGCCACTCAGTTGTAATAAGCACCAAGAAAAACAATAAGAATAAAACCGGGCAGACCACTAAACATCGATCTCGGCACCGGCTACAATAAGATCGCCTCTCATTCTTCTGAACTCCAATGAGTAGAGTCCCAATCTACACAACCTCTCCTCATATGACCACCCCCTCATCCCCGGGATTAACCGAGTGAACCTTTTTTGCACTGCCTCGAGAGCAAGGATGTCTTTCCTTAAGTAAGGACACCAAAACTGTATGCAGTATTCCAGGTGCGGTCTCACCAATACCTTGTACAACTGAAGCAATACCTCCCTATTTTTATATTCTATCCCCCTAGCAATGAAAGCCAACATTCCACTTGCCTTCTTAATCACTTGCTGCACCTGCATACTAACCTTTTGAGTTTCGTGCACCAGGACCCCCAGATCCCTTTGCACTTCAGTACTCTCCAGTTTCTTGCCATTAAGATAATAAATTGCTCTAGGATTTTTCCTGCCAAAGTGCATCACCTCACACTTTCCAGTGTTGTATTCCATCTGCCAAATCTCTGCCCACTTACTTAGCCTGTCTATGTTCCCTTGCAGATTTTTTATGTCCTCCTCACTCACTACTTTCCCTCCCATCTTAGTATCATCTGCAAATTTTGATATGTTACACTTGGTCCCTTCCTCCAAATCGTTAATATAGATTGTAAAGAGTTGGAGACCCAGCACTGACCCCTGTGGAACACCACTAGTTACTGATTGCCAGTCTGAGAATTAACCATTTATCCCAACTCTTTGCTTTCTGTTAGATAGCCAATCCTCTATCCATGCCAGAATATTACCCCCAATCCCGTGATGTTTTACCTTAAGCAATAATCAATTGTGTGGCACCTTGTCAAATGCCTTTTGGAAGTCTAAATACACTACGTCCACTGGTTCCCCTTTATCCACTCTATATGTTACTTCCTCAAAGAACTCCAGCAAATTTGTCAAACATGACTTCCCCTTCGTAAAACCATGCTGACTTTGTCCTATTAAATTATGAATATCCAAATGTCCTGTTACTGTTTCCTTAATAATGGACTCCAAAATTTTACCTACCACAGATGTTAGGCTAACCGGTCTATAGTTACCAGCCTTCTGTCTACGACAATGGCACACCCAGCCCAGTCGACACTGCAAAGTCCTCCTCACCAACACCTGGGGACTTGTGCCAGAATTGGGAGAGCTGTCCCACAGACTAGTCAAGCATCAGCCTGGCAAAGTCATACTCACAGAATCATACCTTTCAGCCCCAAAGTACTCCATCACCATCCCTAGATATGTCCTGTCCCAGCGGCAGGACAGACCCACCAGGGGTGGAGGCACACTGGTATACAGTCGGGAAGGAGTTGCCCTGGGAGTCCTCAACATTGACTCCGATCCTCATGAAGTCTCATGGCTTCAGATCAAGCATGGGCAAGGGACCCTCCTGCTGATTATCATCTACCACCTTCCCTCAGCTGATTAATCAGTACTCCTCCATGTTGAACACCACTCGCAAGAAGTACTGAGCGTATCAATGGACCAGAATGTACTCTGGATGCGGGACTTCAGAGTGGCTCGGTAGCACAACTACTGACCGAGCTGGCCGAGTCTTGAATGACATAGCTGCCAGTCTGGGCCTGTGAAAGGTGGTGAGAGAACCAACACGAGGGAAAAACCTACTTCACCTCGTCCTCACCAATCTACCTGTCGCAAATGCATCTGTCCATGACAGAATTGGTAGCAGTGACCACTGCACAGTCATTCTGGGGACGAAGTCCCATCTTCACACTGAGGACACCTTCCATTGTGTTGTGTGGCGCTACCACCGTGCTAAATGGAATAGATTCAGAACAGATCTAGCAGCTCAAAACTGGGCATCCATGAGACGATGTGGGCCATCAACAGCAGCAGAATTGTATTCCACCACAACCTTAAACCTCATGGCCCGGCATATCCCTCACTCTACCATTACCATCAAGCCAGTGGACCAACCCTGGATCAATAAGGAGTGGAGAAGAGCATTCCAGGAGCAGCACCAGGTGTACCTAAAAATGAGGTGCCAACCTGGGGAAGCTGCAACACAGGACTACATGCATACTAAAAAGCGGAAGCAGCATGCAATGGGCAGCACTAAGCGATCCCACGATCAACGGATCAGATCAAAGCTCTGCAGTCCTGCCATATCCAGTCGTGAATGGTGGTGGACCATTAAACAACTAACGGGAGGAAGAGGTTCCATGAATATCCCAGACTCAATGATGGTGGAGCCCCGCACGTGAGTGCAAAAGACAAGGCTGAAGCGTTTGCAACAATCTTCAGCCAGAAGTGCCAAGTGGATGATCCCTATCGGCCTACACCTGCAGTCCCCACCATCACAGAAACCAGTCTTCAGCCAATTCGATTCACTCCACGTGATATCAAGAAACGGCTGAGCGCACTGGATACAGCAAAGGCTATGGGCCCCGACAACATCCCGGCTATCGTGCTGAAGACTTGTGCTTCAGAACCATCCGCGCCTCCCGCCAAGCTGTTGCAGAACAGTTACATCACTGGCATGTATCCGACAATGTGGAAAACTGCTCAGGAATTTCCTGACCACAAAAAGCCGGTCAAATACAGTCTGGCCAATTACCGCCCCATCAGTCTACTCTCAATCATCAGCAAAATGATGGAAGGTGTCATCAATAGTGCTATCAAGTGGCACTTACTCACCAATAACCTGCTCACTGATACCCAGTTTGAGTTGCACCAAGACCACTCTGCTCCCGACCTCATTACAGATTGGTCCAAACATGGACAGAGGAGCTGAATTCCAGAGGTGAGGTGAGAGTGACTGCCCCTGATATCAAGGCAGCATTTGACCGAGTCTGGCATCAAGGAGCCCCAATAAAACTGAAGTCAATGCGAATCGGGGGGGAAACTCTCCACTGGCTGAATCATACCTAGCACAAAGGAAGATGGTTGTGGTGGTTGAATGTCAATCAGCACAGCCCCAGGACATCGCTGCAGGAGTTCCTCAGGGCAGTGTCCTAGGCCCAACCATCTTCAGCTGCTTCATCAATGACCTTCTCTCCAACATAAGGTCAGAAATGGGGATGTTCGCTGATGACTACAGTGTTCAGTGCCATTAACAACTCCTCAGATAATGAAGCAGTCCATGCCAGCATGCAACAAGACCTGGACGATGTTCAGGATTGGGCTGATAAGTGGCAAGTAACCTGCGCGCCACAGAAGTGCCAGGCAATGACTATCTCCAACAAGCGAGAGTCTAACCACCGCCCCTTGACATTCAACGGCATTACCATCGCCCAATTCCCCACCATCAACATCCTGGGTGTCACCATTGACCAGAAACCTAACTGGACCAGCCACAGACATACTCTGGCAACAAGAACAAGTCAGAGGCTTGGTATTCTGCGGCGAGTGTCTCACCTCCTGACTCCCCAAAGCCTTTCCACCATCTACAAGGGACAGGTAAACGAATGTGATGGAATACTCTCCTCTTGCCTGGATAAGTGCAGCTCCAATAACACTCAAGAAGCTCGACACCATCCAGGACAAAGCAGCCCGCTTGATTGGCACCCCATCCACCACCTTAAACATTCACTCCCTCCACCACCAGCGTACCGTGGCTGCAGAGTGTACCATCTACAAGATGCACTGCAGCAACTCGCCAAGGCTTCTTCGGCAGCACCTCCAAAATCCACGACCTCTTCCACCTAGAAGGACAAGGGCAGCAAGCGTATGGGAACACCACTTCCTCCAAGTTCCCCTCCACGTCACACATCATACAGACTTAGATGTATATCGCCGATCCTTCATCGTCGCTGGGTCAATATCCTGGAACTCCCTACCTAAAAGCATTGTGGAAGTACCTTCACCACACGGACTGCAGCAGTTCAAGGAGGCGGCTCACCACCACCTTCTCAAGGACAACTGGAGATGGGAAATACATGCTGGCCTTGTCAGCGACGCCAAAATCCCATAAACAAACAAAAATGTGTCGATCGGTCTGCACTAATGGAGTTGATAATGTATCTCTGTCTGATACTGAGAGATTTCTTGACTGGGATGTAATGTGTAGCTCAGTCTGCTGGAAAGAACAATGGAGAGGCCCAGGGAAAGAGCTCAGAGAAACACCCCCATAATCTCTTCTAAATCGATGCAAGGAAGGTCAACTCAAAATGAAGCTGCAAAGTGCTGCTCAGTACCCAAAACTCCTTCAAACAGCGTTGAATCTCTCCAGAAGTCTCACTCTCTCTCTTAGAATGCGTGGTGCAAAAATGTCGACGACAAATAAAGTCAGGAAGCGGCCGCCTTTAAATAGACCTCCCCCAGTCCCTTCCCGACTGCAAAACATTCCCCTCGACCTGGCGTCGCTAGCGGCTGGCGGAAACGCAGGGGGCGCCGCTCAATATCCGGTCCGGGGCACTACTGGGGCATTGCACGCTCGACAGACGACATGATCTGCGGGCGCAGGAGATAGAGGTGGTAGTGTTCAATGCCACCACAAAATGTCTGGTCAATTTCGCGAGCGGCGCAAATATCACCGCGCCCGGGCGCTAGTTGCTTTGCGAGGGCGCTAACGGGAGGCAAAAAGCAACCACATTTTTCCCCCTATGACTAAGTACTTGCGTGTAGAAAGAAAAAGTAAATCTTATAGAAAGTATCTATAACAGGTGAGGTAGAATATACCAAAGTGAGCAATTTAATCTCTCAATTAATGATCATTGAGAACACCCGCAATGAATATCAGTGATACAAAAAGTCAGTGTCTGACTCCACTGCAGCACTCAGCTTCTGAACACCAAGGCCCTGAAATTCCATTCCCTACCGGTGAGTACGCGCTGTGTACTCACCCGCAGGGCCAACGAAGTGCCGGGTTCGCGCATGCACTGCGCACGCGCTGGAAACCGGACCTTCCGTTCTCTTGAAGGAAGGGGTTGGCCGGTCAACAGCGTGCGCCGGTGAGGCAGTGCATTCGCATCGAACTTCCGTTTTTTTCTCAGTTGATGCAGTGCGGGTAAGTCCCTAGCAGCTGCGCGTGGAAAAAGCAGGTGCAAGGCCTGCTTTTAACAAGGTAAGAGGTGGAGAAATTAAAGTGAAACATTTTTCCCACAGGTTTATCATTGTACAATACTTTAAAGAAAGGTAAGTTTATTTTTAGCCCCGTTAAAAAATTAAATTATTTTTTTCAAAAATTTAAATTTTTGCTAAAAGTCGTTAATTTATGCAATTTATAGCTATTTTAAAAATATGATGTTTTTTTTTAAAATATTTGAAGTTTTACTTAGGTTCTGGGGCCGATCTCTATTCATAGATTTGACAAGTCTTCCTGTCAAATCTACGAATGGAGATCCCCTGCTCCGATTGGCTCCCCATGGCCCACGTGATCCCAGGGACGCTGTGAACCAGCTGCGCCCCTGGGATACGCGAGCCCTCCACACCGGCAGCTGGAGCAGACACAGGAACGGAATTCTGCGCGAGCCCGGAGCATAACGGTAGGCGCGCTTCTTATGTGCAGGTCGGGGGCTTGCGCCCGCGGGAAGCCTCCGACAGGAATTTCTGGGCCTTGATGTCTAAATTAACAATTAACTTTAACTTTATTCCCTGGTGTAGAGGGCATGATGTCTAAGTTATCAATTAACTGAAACTTTATTCCCCGGTGTTGAGGGTATCATCTCAAATTAAAAATGCACGGTAAATTTATTCCCTGGTGTAGAGGGTATCATGTCAAATTAACAATTAACTGTAACTTTATTCCCCGGTGTAGAGGTAACATGTCTAATTAACTTTTAACTGTAACTTTATTCCACAGTGTAAAGGGAATCATGTCAAATTAACAATTAACTGTAAATTTATTCCCTGGTGTAGAGATTATCAAGTCAAATAAAAAATTTACTATAACTGTATTCCCTGGTGTAGAGGGTATCATGTCAAATTAACAATTAACTGTAACTTTATTCCCCGGTGTAGAGGGCATCATGTCAAATTAATAATTGACTGTAATTTTATTCCCTGGTGTAGAGTGTATCATGTCAAATTAACAATTTACTGTAACTTTATTCACCGGTGTAGAGGGCATCATGTCAAATTAACAAATTACTGTAACATTATTCACCGACGTATAGGGCATCATGTCAAATTAACAATTAACTGTAACTGTATTCCCTGATGTAGAGGGCATCATAGATACATAGATACAAAGATACATAGAAGATAGGAGCAGGAGTAGGCCATCCGGCCCTTCGAGCCTGCTCCACCATTTAATGAGATCATGGCTGATCCTCCAATTCAGTATCCCGTCCCCGCCTTCCCTCCGTAACCCTTATCCCCTTTTGCCTGTAGAAATATATCTAATTCCCTCTTAAATATATTTAATGAACTGGCGTACACTGCCCTCTGTGGCAATGAGTTCCACAGGTTCACCACCCTCTGAGTGAAGAAATTCCCCCTCATTTCTGTCCTAAATGGTTTAGCCCTTATCCTTAAATTATGTCCTCTAGTTCTGTTCTCACCCGCCAAGGGAAACATTCCTTCTGGATCTAGTCTGTCAAGACCTGTCAGAATTTTATACACTTCTATGAGGTCCCCTCTCAATCTTCTAAACTCCAGTGTGTACATCCCTAAACTACATAGTCTCTCCTCATAGGTCAATCCCGCCATTCCTGGTATCAGCCTGGTGAATCGCCGCTGCACCCCCTCCATGGCAAGAACATCTTTCCTCAGATGAGGCGACCAAAACTGTACACAGTACTCGAGGTGTGGTCTCACCAGTGCCCTGTACAGCTGCAGCAAGGTATCCCTGTTCCTGTATTCCAACCCTTTTGCTATGAAGGCCAGCATACCGTTTGCCTTCTTGACCGCCTGTTGCACCTGCATGCTCGCCTTCAGTGACTGGTGTATAAGAACACCCAGGTCTCTCTGTACTTCCCCCTCTCCCAATTTATTGCCATTTAAATAATAATTTGCCCTCCCGTTCCTGCACCCAAGGTGGATAACTTCGCACTTGTCCACATTATAGTGCATCTGCCATTTATCCGCCCAATCACCCAGTCTGTCCAAATCGCTCTGGAGCTTCCTGGTCTCCTCCTCTGAGCCCACCCCCCCTCCTAGTTTAGTGTCGTCTGCAAATTTGGAAATGCTGCATCCGACTCCCTGATCCAGGTCATTAATGTAAATTGTGAACAGCTGGTGACCCAGGACAGATCCCTGTGGTACCCCACTTGTTACTGCCAGCCATTCAGAAAATGAGCCGTTTATTCCAACTCTCTGTTTTCTATCTGACAGCCAGTTCTCTATCCACGTCAATACTTTCCCCTTTATCCCATGAGCTTCAATTTTCCATGCTAATCTTTTATGTGGGACCTTATCGAAGGCCTTTTGGAAGTCCAGGTACACCACATCTACTGGCTCTCCCCCATATATTTTACCAGTTACTCCCTCAAAAAATTCCAATAGATTAGTCAAGCACGATTTACCCTTTGTAAATCCATGTTGACTCTGTCCTATCCTGTCCCCATTTGCTAAGTGCTCCGCTATTTCATCCTTAATGATGGACTCCAGCATTTTGCCCACAACTGATGTAAGGCTTACAGGTCTGTAATTACCTGCTTTTTCCCTACCCCCCTTTTTGAATAGTGGGGTAACGTTAGCTACCCTCCAATCCATGGGCACTGTTCCCGAGTCTAATGAATTCTGAAAAATCATACTTAGTGCATCCGCTATCTCTAGGGCCACCTCCTTCAGTACCCTAGGCTGCATGTTATCAGGACCTGGGGATCTGTCCGCCTTCATTCCCTTTAGCTTCCTTAACACCATATCCTTAGAGATATTGACTTGCGTCAGTTCCTCCTTTGCCAATGTCCCTATTTTTCCCGATATCCCAGGGAGGTTTTTTGTGTCTTCCTTCGTAAAGACTGACCCAAAGTATGCATTTAGTTGGTCTGCCATTTCCTTATTTCCCGTTATATATTCCCCCGTATCTGACTGCAATGGGCCAACTTTGGTTTTCACCAGTCTTTTCCTCTTGATATACTTATAAAAGCTTTTGGAGTTAGTTTTTATATTTTCCGCCAGCTTGCTTTCGTAAGCTATTTTGCCCCTCTTGATTAAGCCCTTTGTCCTCCTTTGCTCTATCTTATACTGTTCCCAATCTTCCGCTCTGGCGCTTTTTTTGGCTATTTTATACGCCCTATCTTTGGATTTTATGCTGTCTCTAATTTCCCCTGTTATCCACGGTTGAGTCACCTTTTTAGATTTCCTTTTATGCCAGATTGGTATAAACAATTTTTGCAATTTTGTCATTCTATCTTTAAATGCTTGCCATTGTTTATCTACCTCCAGTCCTCCCATGTCAAACTAACTTTAACTGTAACTTTATTCCCCGGTGCAGAGAGTTGTAAGCATTATATTTCGACTGGCATTTACTTGACAGCAAGACCAATTCTTTTGAAACAATTTGGAATAAGTTAATTAAACGCACACACTCATGCACATCAGAACAATAGCCTCCTTTTATTTATGGACTCTACTCGATTACAACACGTAAGGTAATGGGTGAGATTTACAGAGACTTGTACTTCCCAGAATCAAGCAAGGCACGCGGCCTTTTTCCTTGCTTCTTGGTCTGGTCTGTAGAGGGGGGGCTTCTTGTTTTTCTGCGTGGCAATCCGGAGAGAGAGAGAGAGAGCCTTTGAGTTCCTTGTTTTATATATTTTTAAGTCAATTGTCCCTGATCTAAATTGCTAAGACCCCAGGATTGGGTCTTAGTTTTATGGCAGTTCTTGATTGGATTTCCTTTGAACATGTGTCTGTCTGCAGTGGCTGGTACCATTTCTTGCTTTCGTTAATTGTTTGTTGACACCGTTTAGTGGCTCTTGAGTTTCGATGGTGAGTTCCGATGGTGTCTCTGTGCTGGTTATCCTGTTATGCAGGTTTCCTTTGTTATGCTTTGTGCCATTGCCTTGAGTTCTGCTCACCCAGGGGAAATCCTTACACGTCAATGTTTTCTTTATTACATACATCTTATATTAATAGTCTCGAGTCCATCTCACATACAAAACATATATTTTTATTCTTACAGATTCCCTGCCTTGAGGGGGAAATAACCTTATTGACCTCTCCTTTGATTTATCTCCCCAGGGGTCGCATATCATAAGCATTGAGAGGGTTCTGAGGGGTGTTGTACTACATTCTACATTGTTTCCCACCATGGGCTGACACCTAGCTTTTGTATAGCTCTGTTGTTTATGGCATTGTTGTGTGTCATCTGTATCCGTATCATGGTCCTTTGGGAAACAAGATCAGTGTAGTATTTACTTTTTGGCAGTTTTTAACTGGTTAATATGATACCATTTCTTGTACTTAACACCTTTTTCCCCCGTAACTGAATGAAATAAACCGCGGGATTCAATCGGTATATAATCGTATGCGGTCCCCACCACCTGGGCTCAAAAGCATGCTTTTTATCCCATAATTTGGAATCATTACGGCGTCCCCCACCTGATACTCAAAGGGACGGACTTTCTTTTCAAAGTACCTTTTAAGGTGTCTTTTTGACTTCCCCAATTTCGTGGCCACAAATCGATTCATCTGATCGGTGTGATCTACCAATTGTTTCAGCCAATTGGAACTACATGGTTCCATTGTCAAGGTGTTCATCCCCGTTAGTGTTAGCTGGCCTGGCGTTCTCATGAGTCTACCCGTCATGGCCTGATATGGGGAGGCTCCTGCTGTTTTATGAGGTATGGACCTCATTGCCATTAAGAACATTGGCAGCATGTTGGCCCATTGAATGGGGTGGTCTGCACACAATTTTTTTAACATTTACTTGAGTGTCCTGTTCCTCCTTTAGACGCTTCCGGACGACTGGGCGTGGTGAGCAACATGTAGTTTGTGTTTTATCCCCAACATATCCTGCAGGTGGGTAAAAATCTTACCGGTAAAGTGCGAACCATGATATTGTCTATAGAATCTTCGAATCATAGAAAGTTACAGCACGGAAGGAGGCCATTTCGGCCCATCGTTTCCGCGCCGGCCAACAGAGAGCTGTCCAGCCTAATCCCACTTCCTAGCTCTTGGTCCGTAGCCCTGCAGGTCAGAGCATCCCAAGTGCATATCCAAGTACTTTTTAAATGTGGTTAGGGTTCCTGCCTTTATCACCCTTTCATGCAGTGAGTTCCAGACCCCCACCACCCTCTGGATGAAGAAATTTCCCCTCAAATCTCCTCTAAACCTTCCACTGATTACTTTAAATCTGTGCCCCCTGGTTTTTGACCCCTCTGCTAAGAGAAACAGGTCCTTTCTATCCATTTATCCATGCCCTTCATAATTTTAAACACCTCAATAAGGTCTCTCCTCAGCCTCCTCTGTTCCAAGGAAAACAAACCCACCCTATCCAGTCTTTCCTCATAGCTAAGATTCTCTACTCCCGGCAACATCCTTGTAAATCTCCTCTGTAACCTCTCTAGTGCAATCACATCTTTCCTGTAATGTGGTGACTCGAACTGCATGCAGTATTCTAGCTGAGGCCTAACTATTGTTTTATACAGTTGAAACATAACCCCTTGCTCTTGTATTCTATGCCACGACTAATAAAGGCAAGCATTCTGTATGCCTTCTTAACCACCTTATCTACCTGGCCTGCTATCTTCAGGGATCTGCGGAAATGCACTCCAAGGTCCCTTTGATCCTCTGCATTACTCAGTGTCCAACCATTTAACGTGTATTCCCTTGTCCACTTTTACCGCTACACACCACCTACAAAACATATGATTTAATAGTGTTTTGTCATCCGTGATTGCGGTGTTGGAGCGCCAGGGGAATGCTTCGATCCATTTTGTGAATTGATCCACCACCACCAGGGCATGCCAAGAATTGCCTTGTACCTGTGGAAGTGGCCCAATGAAGTCTATTTGGAGGTGAGTCCTTGACCCTTGAGGTGGGGGCGCGCTTTGAAGCAAGGCTGGGTTCGTGCACGTGGGAGGATTGGGCTGCAGGCACGGTCGGCATCGTGCCACATTTGGTTGATTGTTTCCCTCATGGAAGACCACCAAGCTTTGGATGCTACCTTATTGAAGATTGCCAGGGCCGAATAGTGCCCTGCCGTGATGAGGGTGTGAAATAGGGACAGCAGTTCCTGACCCAGCTCTGGTGGAACACACAACACCGGGCAGACGTATGGCTTTCTTTTGAACATCACCAACTACTCCGCTGAGTCCGGGGCAGTGGCTAGTCTGGTATTGGGGGCCCAGGCTGTCGGTTGAGGAAGGGGTCTGCTTACAACGGCGTATGGCCAGTATTGCTGCTGCAGGGAATTTAAATCCAGGTGATCTGCTGGGGAGCCGTTGCAGGGCTCAACAACTATATCCTCTATCTCCTCATTAATCGCAGCGTGCTTGACTCTTCTTGTCTGCACTGGAATTCCCCTCACTTTGTGGACACCCTTTTCTACGGGCTGCTACCTTTTCTATGAAACAGGGATGGGATCGCTGATTGCCTTTAACCATCTCCCAGGCTCTTTGAACGTTAATCCCTATATCTATTCACTGATCGGTGGGCCTCAGGGCTATGCCCAGTGTGGTTTTAACTAAAGAGTGGAGTTGGGTCAGGAAAATCTTTTTGAATTGTTCCTGATTCATTCCTGCTGCAGCATTTGTGGGTGCCTGGTTTTGGGTACGTTCATAGATATCGTGCAGGCGATTACTGAAGGCTCTCGGGGTCTCATCTGGGCGCTGTTTGGTCTGACTAAGCGTAGCCACTAAGTTTAAGTTTTGGATCCGTAAATGGTTTCCGATCTCGGTCACGACAGCATCGGTCGCTGTGCCACGCTGGAGGATCGCGTCTGGCAGATTATTCTTTAAAAAGTGGAACAGGACAAGAGGAGGACTCGTGTTAAGTCTCATTCTAATAACGCGGGGTGACCCCTCCTGAAATCATCCACATCCTATTAACGACCAGTGGGTCATCCCCATCATTAATGGGCCCTAACTTATGGCTACACGCGTGGTGTCAGCACCAGAATATGGGCCGTGAGTCGGTAAGGTTACTAGTGATGTGACCATGCACATTACACCGTAAAGAGGTGGTCACTACTGCTACGTTTGGCCCTTGTGTCTCCAAGGTATCCTATCCTTCGCCGCCCTCCTGGGGATTATACTGACTGCCTTCCTCTTCCCAATCTGTGTCCCCCTCATCCCTTTCTGTTGTCTCTGTTATGGCTCCCCGTGTTGCTGCGGATACTCGAGCCTATTGCTGCACTAATTTACTCTTCGGCCGCGCTATTTCTAGGTGGCACCTGGAGTGGTCTGCCTCCATATGTGGCTTCTTAATTGCTTCCCTTAATGCCCCCTAACGTCTTCTACTTCCTGCCGGAGCCCCAGGTTTTCCAATTTATATTTCTTGATTTTAATTTGGTTTCATTTGCTGCCGCGACAGCTGCTCCTGCATTTAAATGTGAGAGGCTTTGTTGCTGTAGCAACGAAGCTGCCTGCTCGGCTCCTCTTTCTAGTTGCCTGATACTGTGGCCAAATCGATCAATTCCTTGTCTCAAATGCTGGATTTCACCCTCCTTTAAATTCCTAACAAGCTGGATGCCTTCTTCTTTCTGTTCTTTAATATTCTGCATCTCCTTTTCTTTTAGTTGAATCTCTTTGCATTTTAGTTCTTTTAAATCTAGTATCTCTCCCTTTAAATCTCGAATCTCTTTTGCATCCTGCCTCATTAATTCCTCATCTCTCCGAGCAGAGTAATGTGCCCCGAATGCCAAGAGACCGTTTGTCTGTTTGGGCCTTCGCTTTCCCTCATCTACCCTCTCCTGGATAAATGACACGAGTTTCCCAAAGGACGCATGTTGGCCCTTACAGATGCATCGTGCCTGTAACACTTGTAAGTCCCTTATGGATACCTTTTCGTATATGTTCTCATGGAAGGCTACAACTACGTATTTTGTCGTCTTTTTGTATGCCCCCCCGACCCTTCATCCTGCGTCTTTTGAATTTATTTTGAAACTTCGCACCACAGGTTAGAATCACAACTCCCGCAATTTCCAATTGTTTAAATGAATGAGCGAAAGCTGTCTCGCCAGATCTTGGACGAGCCTACAGTTTTGTAAGCTTTTTATTGACAGCAAGACCAATTCATTTGATACAACTTGGAATACGTTTATTAAACACACACACTCATGCACATCAAAACAATAGCCTACTGGTGTCCTATGGACTCTACTCGATTACAACAGACACCACTGTAAAACCTCCCTCCAGACCCAAGTAGTGAATGCTGGGGGACTCCACTGTATGCCACCACACAGACACCAGTACTGAAACCTGGGGAACTCCACTGTATACCTCCCTCCATCCCTCAGTACTGAACCCTGGGGAAATCCACTGTATACCTCCCTTCAGCCCCCAGTACTGAAACCTGGAGAACTCCACTGTATACCTCCCGCCAGTCTGCAGTACTGTATCCTGGGGAACTCTACTATTTACCTCCCTCCAGCCCGAAGACAGCCTTCCAGCTTATTGATAAATTGGACATGAAAACTAAAACACAGGTTGCAGAGCAGGTTCGGGAGGCTGTATGACCTACTCCTACTCTTATTGATTATTTTATTCAGAGCGCTGCAATTACTTTTAAAAAATGACATATTAAGCAACAGAGAGGAAACAAGAGGTAGTTATTTAAATTTGACATGTGAATAATACACTAGTGCATAAAGTTAGTTAATTGTAAAATTGGGTATGATAACCAATACACTGGGTAAAACTGCCCCAGCTAATTGTTAATTTGGGTATGATAGCCACTAAACAAGGGAGTAAAGTTTATTGTTAATTCTTTAATTGGACATAAGCAATACACAACAACAACTGGTATTAATATAGCGCCTTTAACGTAGTAAAACTTCCCAATGCGCTTCACAGGAGTGTATCAAACAACATTTGACATCGAGCCACATAAGGAGATATTTGGGCAGATAACTTGATCAAAGTGGTAGGTTTTAAGGAGCGTCTTGATGGAGGAGAGAGAGGCAGAGAGGTTTACGGACAGAATTCCAGAGCTTAGGGCCCAGGCAGCTGAAGGCATGGCTACCAATGGTGGAGCGATTAAAATCAGGGATACATTGAGAGGGACATTGAGAGCTACATTGACTGAAACACAGGGAGGGCCATAGAAAGGGCCATCGAAAGGGAGAGAGACAAAGAGAGAAATCGCAGCAAAGAGAGTGGGCAGTTGAGAGATAGAAGCAGAGAGACAGACAGTCAGGGGGAGAGCCACAGACAGCGAGAGAGAGACAGAGAGCTGGAGAGAGGCAGAGAGATACAGATGGAAGAGAAAGACAGGGATAGATAGTGAGAGTTAGGAAATAGGAACATAAGAAATAGGAGCAGGAGTAGGCCATTCAGCCCATCGATCCTGCTCCGCCATTCAATAAGGTCATGGCTGATCTTCTACCTCAACTCCACTTTCCTGAACTATCACCATATCCCTTGAATACCCTTAATATTCAAAAATCTATCAATCTCTGACTTGAATATAATCAACGACTGAGCCTCTGGGGTCGAGAATTGCAAAGATTCATCACCCTACGAGTGAAGAAATGTCTCCTCATCTCGGACCGAACTGGCCGACCCCTTATTCTGAGACTGTGACCCCTGGTTCTAGTCTCCCTAGCCAGGGTAAACATCCTCCCTGCATCTACCCTGTTAAGCGCTCTAAGAATTTTATATATTTCCATGAGATCACCTCTCATTCTTCTAAACTCCAGAAAACATAGGCCTAGTCTCCTTAATCTGTTCTCATAGGACAATCCCCCCATCCCAGGAAGCAGGCTGTTGTACCTTCGTTGCACTCCCTCTTTGACAAGTATATCCTTCCTTAGGTAAGGAGACCAAAACTGTACACAATACTCCAGGTGTCGTCTCACCAGGGCCCTATATAATTGCAGTAAGACGTCTTTACTCTTATACTCAAATGCTCTTGCAATAAAGGCCAACATACCATTTGCTTTCCTAATTGTTTGCTGTACCTGTATGTTAACTTTCAGTGATACATGTACAAGGACACCCAGGTCCGTCTGAACACCAACATTTCCCAATCTCTCACCATTTAATAAATACCCTGCTTTACTATTTTTCCTAACTGCACATTGCTCCACGTTATATTCCACTTGCCATGATCTTGCCCACTCACTTAGCCAATCTATATCCCGTTGAAGCCTCCTTGCATCCTCCTCACAACTTACATTCCCACCCAGCTTTGTATCATCAGCAAACTTGGATATATTACATTTGCTCGCCTCATCCAAATCATTGATATAGATCATGAACAGCTGTGGCCCAAACACTGATTCTTGCGGTACCCCACTAGTTACAGCCTGCCAACCCGAAAATGACTCGTTTATTGCTCCACTCTGTTTTCTGTCCGTTAACCAATCCTCAACCCATGCTAGAATATTACCCCCAATCCCATTTTGTTTGATAGCCTCTTGTGTGGCACCTTATCGAATGTCTTCTGAAAATCCAAATCCACCACATCTACTGGCTCCCCCTTATCTATTCTGCCAGTTACAACCTCAAAAATCTGTAACAAATTTGTCAAACACGATTTCCCTTTCAGAAAGCCGTGTTGACTCTGCCCAATTCTATTATAATTTTCTAAGTGCCCTGTTACTACGTCCTTAATAATATATTTTAGTATTTTCCCTACTACTGATGTCAGGAAAACTGGTCTGTAGTTCCCCGTTTTCTCTCTCCCTCCTTTCTTAAATAGTGAAGTTACATTTGCTGCATTCCAATCCGCAGCAAACGTTCTAAAATCGATTTAATTTATGGAATCTCATCTGCCATCTATTTTGTTTATCTTTTTTATTCATTCATGGGCTGTGGTCATCGCTGGCACGCCTTGCATTTATTGCCCATCCCTAGTTGCACTTGAGAAGGTGGTGGTGAACCGCTGCAGTCGGTGATGGAAAGGCGCTCCCACAGTGCTGTTATGGAGGGAGTTGCAGGATTTTGACCCAGCGACAATGAAGGAATGGTGATATACTTCCAAGTCAGGATGGTGTTTGACTTGGAGGGGAAGTTACACGTGATGGTGTTCCCATGCTCCTGCTGCCCTTGTCCTTCTAGGTGGTAGAGGCTGCATGTTTGGGAGGTACTGCCGAAGAAACCTTGGCAAGTTGCTGCAGTGCATCTTGTAGATGGTACACACTGCAGCAACGGTGCGCCGGTGGTGGAGGGAGTGAATGTTTAAGAACATAAGAACATAAGAAATAGGAGAAGGAGTAGGCCCTCTCTGTTCCAAGGAAAACAAACCAACTTATCCCAGTTAATATTGGGGTAGTTGAAATCCCCTACTATTACTGCCATATAGTTTTTGCACTTCTCAGAAATTTGTCGACATATTTGCTCTTCTATCTCCCTCTCACTGTTTGGGGGTCGAGAGTACATTCCCAGCAGTGTGGTCGCCCCTTTTTTGTTTTTCCATTCGAGCCATATTGCCTCGTTTGATGATCTCTCCAACATATCATCTCTCCCAACAGCTGTAATAGTTTCTTTAATCAATACTGCGAAACCCTCCCTTTTTACCACCCTCTCTACCCCTTTTTGGTGATGTTTGGGGTACCAATCAAGTGGGCTGCTTTGTCCTGGATGATGTCGAGCTTCTTGAGTGTTGTTGGAGCTGCACTCATCCAGACAAGTGGAGAGTATTCAATCACATTCCTTACTTGTGCCTTGTAGATGGTGGAAAGGATTTGGGGAGTAAGGAGGTGACACACTCGCCGCAGAATACCCAGCCTCTGACCTGCTCTTTTAGCCACAGTATTTATGTGGCTGGTCCAGTTAAGGTTTGGTCAATGGAAACCCCCAGGATACTGATGGTGACGGATTTGGCGATGGTAATCCCATTGAATGTAAAGGGGATGTGGCTCCTGTTGGAGATAGTTATTGCCTGACACTTGTTTCGTGTGATTATTACTTTCCACTTAGCAACCCAAGGCTGAATGTCATCCAGGTCTTGCTGCATGCGGGCATGGACTGCTTCATTATCTGAGGAGTTGCGAATAGAACTGAATACTCAGCAATCATCAGCGAACATCCCCACTTCTGACCATAGGATGGAGGGAAGGTCATTGATGAAATAGCTGAAGATGGTTGGGCCGAGGACACTGCCCTGATGTACTGCTGCAGCGATGTCCTGGGGCTGTGATGATTGACCTCCAAAAACCACAACCATCTTCCGTTGTGCCGGGTATGACTTGAGCCAGTGGAGAGTTTTCCCCCTGCTTTCCATTGCCACAATTTTATTGGGGCTCCTTGATGCCGCACTCAGTCCAATGCTGCCTTGATGTCAAGGGCAGTCACTCTCTCCTCACCTCTGGAATTCAGCTCCTTTGTCCATGTTTGGACCAAGGCTGTAATGAGGTCTGGAGCCGAGTGGTCCTGCCGGAACTCAAACTGGGCATCCGTGAGAAGGTTATTAGTGAGTAAGTGCCACATAATAGCACTGTCGACGGCACCTTTCATCACTTTGCTCATTTCACCAGTCTGTCTATGTCCTCCTGAAGCCTACTACTATCCCGCTCTGTGTGTGTGTGTATATATATATATATATATATATATATATATATATATATATATATATATAAAAGTCTATATCATTAATGTATATCAAAAAGAGCAGTTGTCCGAATAGCGACCCCTGGGGGACACCACTGTACACTTCCCTCCAGTCTGAACAACAACCGTTCACCACTACTCTCGGTTTTCTGTCCCTTAGCCAGTGTCAGAGATCCCCACTACCACTGTCCCTTTGGTCCTAACAAGTCTATTCAATTACACTTCATCAAATGCATTTTGAATGTTCATATCAACAACATCAACCGCACTACGCTCATCAAACATTTCCGTTACTTCATCAAAGAATTTAATCAGGTTTGTCGGACACACTTTGCCGTTAACATATCCATGCTGGTTGTCATTTATCAATCCATGTTTTTTCCAAAGACAGATAATTTTCTCTGTGAATATGGCCTCTAGAAGTTTCCCCACCACTGACGTTAGACTGACTGGCCTTCAGTTACAGGGTTTATCCCTCTCTCCTTTTTTAAACAGATTGTAACATTTGCAACCCTCCAGTCCTATGGCACCACTCCCATATCCGAGGAGAATTGAAAGATTCTGGTCAGAGCCTGCGCTATTTCCACCATTCCTTCCCTCAGCAATCCTCATACTTCCCATCCGGACCGGGTAAATGTTCTACTTTACTGTGGTACAAAAAGTGTTGGATTGAAAGGGGTTAACTGAAGCTGTTTGTTCAGTGACTGTAATTAATGTCAGTCTCCACGGGTTAACTGAAGATGTTTGTTCAGTGACTGTAATTAATGTCAGTCTCCATGGACTCTGATTGTATCAGTGCAGGGTTTCCCTCTTCTATTAATAAGGGACTCCTTTCAATGTGTTATCCCATAGTGTCAGTGAGAGCATCACCTCCGGCACTGACAGGGATCAGCGCGCTGCTCCACAGAGAGGGAGTCGGAATCTGAGAACAGTAGATTGGAATGTTACAACAATGGATCGGAATCTGAGAACAGTAGATTGGAATGTTCCAACAATGGGCAGGAGTTTCAGCTGGCAGTTTGATTATCTTTCAGAATATTATGATAGAATGTCATTAGAGTATCGGATAGAGTTGGCATTTCAGATTGTTGAATACTTTTACTATCCCCTCCTTGCTGCTGTTGGGGTGCCTGGTAAGTCTCTCTATCCAGCTATTCTGTTAACCATGTTTTACTGTATTACTGTTCGTGTCATTTACTCTCCCCTCATTGCTGCAGTTGTTGTTCCTGGTAAGTCTCTCTATCCAGCTATTAACCCTGCAAACCTTTGCTAACTGTATTACTATTCTTCATTCTTTGCTGCTGTTGGTGTCCCAGTAAGTCTCTATATCCAGAAATTAGATCTGTAAATCACGTTTCACTGTATTACTGTTTGTCATTTAAATCTTGGGAAGAGCGAAGCCATTGTCTTCGGTCCTTGTCACAAACTCCATTCTCTATCTACCGATTCAGTCCCCCTCCCTGGTCAATGTCTGAGGCTGAACCAGGCTGTTTGCAAACTCTGCGATCTCTTTGTCCCGGAGCTGAGTTCCAAACTCATATCCTCTGAATCACCAGTCCATGTACTACCACCCCCAAAATGTCACCCATCTCCGCTCCACCTCAGCCCTTCTGCTGCATAAACCCTCATCCATGCCTGTGATAAATCCAGACTCGACTATTCCAATGCTCCCCTGGCCAGCCTCCCAGTAACAAGCCTCTGTAAACTGGAGCTCATCCAAAACTCTGCTGCCCATATCCTAACACACATCATGTCCCTTTCACCCATCACCCCTGTGATCACTGACCAACATTGGCTGCCGATCCGGCAACAACTCGATTTAAATATTCTCCTCCTCATGTTCAAATCCCACCATGGCCTCACCCCTGCAATTAGTCCCATTCCCTTGCTCTTTTCCCATAGTCCTGCAAATTGTTCCCCTTAAGGTATTTATCCAATTCCCCTTTTAAAGTTAATTTCTTTCCCTCTGTACCTCTCCCTGTCTTTCAGTCTCTATTTTTATTTCTCTCTTTCTCCCTTTCTCTCTCTCTCTCTGTCTCTTGCTCATAGAATCATAGAACGGTACATCACATACAGAGACCATTCGGTCCATCGTGTCCATGCCGTCTCTTTGAAAGAGTTATTTATTCAGTCCTACTCTTTAATCAGAGCCCCATAAAAATTCCCCTTCATCTAATTACCCCATTCCCTTTCGAAATTTACTATTGTATCTGCTTCCACCACGTTCTCGGTCAGTGCATTTTTGATCACAACTCACTGCGTAAAGAAAATTCTCATCTCTCCTCTGGTTCTTTTGCCAATTACTTTAAATTTGTTTCCTCTGGTTACCCACCATTCTGCCTCTGGAAACCGACTTACTTACTCTATCAAAACCCATTACAATCTGGAATATCTATATTAATCTCCCTAATGGAAAAGTACAAAGAAAGACCAGGTTTAAAAGTTTTCAATTGGGGAAAGGCCAAATTTACTCAGCTGAGTTGTAATTTAGGAAAAGTGGACTGGAAACAGCTTCTTAATTGGAAATCAGTGTCAGAGCCGTGGGAAGCATTCAACGAGGAGATAGTGAGGGCTCAGAGCAAATATATTCCCAAAAAGGTAAAGGATGGGACTTCCAAATCTCGAGTCCCCTGGATATCAAGGGGAATACAGGGTAGGATAAGGGAACAAAAAGGGAAGCTTTCGTCAGATACCGAGAGCTCAATACTACAGAAAGCCTAGAGGGGTATAGAAAGTGCAGGGGTGAAATTAAAAAGGAAATTAGGAAAGCAAAGAGATGGCATGAAAAGATATTGGCAAGTAAAATCAAGGAAAACCCAAAGATATTTTATACATACATCAAGAGCAAGAGGATAACTAAGGAAAGAGTCTGGCCTATTATAGACCAAAAAGTTAATCTGTGTGTAGAGGCGGAAGACGTGGATATGGTTCTTAATAAATACTTTGTGTCTGTCTGCACAGAAGAGTGAGACGATGCAGACATTGTAGTTAAGGAGGAGCAGTGTGAAATATTAGATGAGACAAAGATAGTGAGAGAGGAAACATTAAGGTGTTTAGCATCTTTGAAAGTAGATAAATCACGAGGCTCGGATGAAATGTATCCCAGGCTGTTAAGGGAGGAAATAGCGGAGGCTCAGACCGTCATTTTCCAATCCTCTCTGGCTACAGGCATGATTGAGAGGTCGCACAACACCAGGTTATAGTCCAACAGTTTTATTTGAAATCACAGGCATGATGCCAGAGGACTGGAGGACTGCTAACGTTGTACCATTGTTTAAAAAGGGAGAAAGGGATAGACCGAGTAATTACAGGGCAGTCAGTCTAACCTTGATTGTGGAAAAAAATATTGAAAGATTCTGAGGGGCAGTATAAATCGGCATTTAGAAAGGCTCAGATTAATCCAGGAAAGTCAGCATGGTAATGTTAAGGAAGGTCGTGTCTGACTAACTGGATTGAATTTTTGTGGAGGTAATGAGGAGGGTCGATGAGGGGAGTGCATTTGATGTAGTCCACGTAGATATTAGTAAGGCCTTTGACAAGGTCCCACATGACAGGTTGGTCATTGGATCCAAGGGAAAGTGGCAAGTTGGTTCCAAAATTGGCTCAGTGGTAGGAAGCAAAGGTCGTAATGGTCAACGGGTGTTCTTTGTGAGTGGAAGGTTGTTTCCAGTGGGGTTCCAAAGGGCTCAGTACGAGGGACCCTGCTATTTGTGGTATATATTAATGATTTACACTTCAACCTTGGGCCATGATGAAGAAGTTTGCACATGATAGAAAATTGGCCGTGTGGTTGATAGTGAGGAAGAAAGCTGTAGACTGCAATAAGATATCAATGGACTGGTCCGGTGGGCAGAACAGTGGCAAATTGACTTCAATTCGGAGAAGTGTGAGGTAATGGATTGGTGGAGGACTAAAAAAGAGGGCATACACAATAAATGGTAGGATCCTGAGAATTGCAGAGGAACAGAGGGAACTTGGAGTACATTTCCACATATCTATAAATATATCAGGACATATAGATAGGGTGGTTAAGAAGGCATGTGGGATACGTTGCTTTATTAGCCGAGGCATAGGATATAAAAGCAGGGAGGTTATGTTAGAACTGTATAAAATACTAGTTAGGCCACTGCTAGAATACTGTGTAAAGTTCTGGTCACCACATTGCAGGAACGATGTGATTGCATGAGAGACATTATAGAGCAGATTTACGTGGATGTTGCCAGGACTGGATAATTTTAGCTATGAGGAAAGATTGGCTAGCCTGGGGTTGTTTACTTTGGAACAGAGGAGGCTGAGGGAAGATTTAATTGAGGTGTAAAAAATTATGAGAGGCCTAGCTAGAGTCGATAGGGAGGAACTATTTGCCCTGACAGGGAGGTCAATAACTGGGGGTCATAGATTTAAATTAATTGGTAGAAGGATTGGAGGGGAGATGGGGAGAAATGTTTTCACCCAGAGGGGTGTGGGGGTCTGAAACTCACGGCCTGAAAGTGTGGTCGAGGCAGAAACCCTCATCACGTTTAAAACGTACTTGGATATGCACTTGAAATGCTGTTAACCTACAGGGCTAAGGACCAAGAGCTAGAAATTGGGATTAGGGTGCAGAGCTCTATTTCGACCACGGATGACACAATGGGCCAAATGGCCTCCTTCTGTGCCGTAAATTTCGATGATTCTACGATTCTGTGATTCTCAACCTTCGCTGCTCTCAAATGAACACTCCCAGCTTCTTCTGTCTCTCCACGTAATTGAAGTCCCAGATCCCTGGTACCATACCGATAAATCTCCTCGACTCCTTCTCTCATCCTTGACATGCTTGCCAAAGTGTGGTGCTCAGAATTGGACACAATACCCCAGCTGGGGTCTAAACAATGATTTTGAAAAGGTTAACATTTCTACCTGGATTTTGTTACTCTGTGACTCTGTTTGTAAAGCCAAGGATTCCGTATGCTTTAACAGCCATCGCTGCAGGACCATTCACGCAGGCTTTTTAAAGAAACAGGACCAGTCACCCAGGCTTTTTAAAGAGACAGGACCAGTCACACAGGCTTTTTAAAGAGACAGGTCCAGTCACAACGGTCTTTTAGAGAGACAGGACCAGTCACTCAGGCTTTTTAAAGAGACAGGACCAGTCACGCAGGCATTTTAGAGAGACAGGTCCAGTCAAAACGGTCTTTTAGAGAGACAGGACCAGTCACTCAGGCTTTTTAAAGAGACAGGGCAGTCACACAGGCTTTTTAGAGAGACAGGACCAGTCACACAGGCTTTTTAAAGAGACAGGACCAACCACACAGGCTTTTTAAAGAGACAGCACCAGTCACACAGGCTTTTTAGAGAGACAGGGCCAGTCACACAGGCTTTTAAAAGAGACAGGACCAGTCACACAGGCTTTCTAATGAGACAGGACCAGTCACACAGGCTTTTTAAAGAGACAGGACCAGTCACGCAGGCATTTTAGAGAGACAGGTCCAGTCACAACGGTCTTTTAGAGAGACAGGACCAGTCACTCAGGCTTTTTAAAGAGACAGGACGAGTCACACAGGCTTTCTAAAGAGACAGGACCAGTCACACAGGCTTTCTAAAGAGACAGGACCAGTCACACAGGCTTTTTAAAGAGACAGGACCAGTCACACAGGCTTTTTAAAAAGAGACAGGACCAATCACACAGGCTTTTTAAAGAGACAGGAACAGTCACGCAGGCATTTTAGAGAGACAGGACCAGTCACACAGGCTTTTTAAAGTGACAGCACCAGTCACACAGGCTTTTTAGAGAGACAGGGCAGTCACACAGGCTTTTTAAAGAGACAGGACCAGTCACACACGCTTTCTATAGAGACAGGACCAGTCACACAGGCTTTCTAAAGAGACAGGGCCACTCAGACAGGATTTTTAAAGAGACAGGACCAGTCACACAGGCTTTTTAAAGAGACAGGACCAGTCACACAGGCTTTTGAAGAGACAGGACCAGTTACACAGGCTTTTTGAAGAGACAGGACGAGTCACACAGGCTTTTTAGAGAGAGAGGTGCAGTCACACACGCTTTTTGAAGATACAGGATCAGTCACACAGGCATTTTAAAGGGACTGGATGAGTCACACAGGCTTTTTAAAAGGAAGGACCAGTCACACAGGCTTTTTAAAGAGACAGGACCAGTCACACAGGCTTTTGAAGAGACAGGTCCAGTCACAACGGCTTTTTAAAAAGACAGGGCCAGTCACACAGGCTTTTTAAAAAGACAGGACCAGTAACACAGGCTTTTTAAAGAGACAGGACCAGTCACACAGGCTTTTAAAAGACACAGGACTAGTCACACAGGCTTTCTAATGAGACAGGACCAGTCACACAGGCTTTTTAAAGAGACAGGACCAGTCACGCAGGCATTTTAGAGAGACAGGTCCAGTCACAACGGTCTTTTAGAGAGACAGGACCAGTCACTCAGGCTTTTTAAAGAGACAGGACGAGTCACACAGGCTTTCTAAAGAGACAGGACCAGTCACACAGGCTTTCTAAACAGACAGGACCAGTCACACAGGCTTTTTAAAGAGACAGGACCAGTCACACAGGCTTTTTAAAAAGAGACAGGACCAATCACACAGGCTTTTTAAAGAGACAGGAACAGTCACGCAGGCATTTTAGAGAGACAGGACCAGTCACACAGGCTTTTTAAAGTGACAGCACCAGTCACACAGGCTTTTTAGAGAGACAGGGCAGTCACACAGGCTTTCTAAAGAGACAGGACCAGTCACACACGCTTTCTATAGAGACAGGACCAGTCACACAGGCTTTCGAAAGAGACAGAGCCACTCAGACAGGATTTTTAAAGAGACAGGACCAGTCACACAGGCTTTTTAAAGAGACAGGACCAGTCACACAGGCTTTTGAAGAGACAGGACCAGTTACACAGGCTTTTTGAAGAGACAGGACGAGTCACACAGGCTTTTTAGAGACAGAGGTGCAGTCACACACGCTTTTTGAAGATACAGGATCAGTCACACAGGCATTTTAAAGGGACTGGATGAGTCACACAGGCTTTTTAAAAGGAAGGACCAGTCACACAGGCTTTTTAAAGAGACAGGACCAGTCACACAGGCTTTTGAAGAGACAGGTCCAGTCACAACGGCTTTTTAAAAAGACAGGGCCAGTCACACAGGCTTTTTAAAAAGACAGGACCAGTAACACAGGCTTTTTAAAGAGACAGGACCAGTCACACAGGCTTTTGAAAGAGACAGGACCAGTCACAAAAGGCTTTTTAAAGAGACAGGACCAGTCACACAGGCATTTTCAAGAGACAGGACGAGTCACACAGGCTTTCTAATGAGACAGGACCAGTCACACAGGCTTTCTAAAGAGACAGGACCAGTCACACAGGCTTCCTAAAGAGACAGGACCAGTCACATCGGCTTTTTGAAGAGACAGGACCAGTCACACAGGCTTTTTGAAGAGACAGGACCAGTCACACAGGCATTTTAAAGAGACAGGACGAGTCACACAGGCTTTCTAATGAGACAGGCCCAGTCACACAGGCTTTCTAAAGAGACAGGACCAGTCACACAGGCTTTCTGAAGAGATAGGACCAGTCACATTGGCTTTTTGAAGAGACAGGACCAGTCACACTGGCTTTTCAGAGAGACAGGACGATTCACACAGGCTTTTTGAAGAGACAGGACCAGTCACACTGGATTTTAAAGAGACAGGACCAGTCACACAGGCTTTTTAAAGAGACAGGACCAGTCACACAGGCTTTTCAAAGAGACAACACCAGTCACACAGGCTTTTTGAAGAGACAGGACGAGTCACACAGGCTTTTTAAAAAGACAGGACGAGTCACACAGGCTTTTTAAAAAGACAGGACCAGTCACACTGGCTTTTTAAAGAGACAGGACCAGTCACACAGGCTTTTGAAGAGACAGGACCAGTCACACAGGCTTTTTGAAGAGACAGGATCAGTCACACAGGCTTTTTAAAGAGACAGGACCAGTCACGCAGGCTTTTTAAAGAGACAGGACCAGTCACACAGGCTTTTTAAAAGAGACAGGACCAGTCACACAGGCTTTTTAAAGAGACAGGAACAGTCACACAGGCATTTTAGAGAGACAGGACCAGTCACACAGGCTTTTTAAAGAGACAGGACCAGTCACACAGGCTTTTGAAGAGACAGGACCAGTTACACAGGCTTTTTGAAGAGACAGGACAAGTCACACAGGCTTTTTAAAGAGACAGGTCCAGTCACACAGGCTTTTTGAAGATACAGGATCAGTCACACAGGCTTTTTAAAGAGACTGGACGAGTCACACAGGCTTTTTAAAGAGACAGGACCAGTCACACAGGCTTTTTAAAGAGACAGGACTAGTCACACAGGCTTTTTAAAAGACAGGACCAGTCACACAGGCTTTTTAAAGAGACAGGACCAGTCACACAGGCTTTTTAAAGAGACAGGACCAACCACACAGGCTTTTTAAAGAGACAGGACCAGTCACACAGGCTTTTTAAAGAGACAGGACCAATCACACAGGCTTTTTAAAGAGACAGGACCAATCACACAGGCTTTTTAAAGAGACAGGGCCAGTCACACAGGCTTTTTAAAGAGACAGGACCAGTCACAAAAGGCTTTTTAAAGAGACAGGACCAGTCACACAGGCATTTTAAAGAGACAGGACGAGTCACACAGGCTTTCTAAAGAGACAGGACCAGTCACATCGGCTTTTTGAAGAGACAGGACCAGTCACACAGGCTTTTTGAAGAGACAGGACCAGTCACACTGGCTTTTTAAAGAGACAGGACCAGTCACACAGGCTTTTTAAAGAGACAGGGCCACTCACACAGGCTTTCGAAAGAGACAGGGCCACTCAGACAGGATTTTTAAAGAGACAGGACCAGTCACACAGGCTTTTTAAAGAGACAGGACCAGTCACAAAAGGCTTTTTAAAGAGACAGGACCAGTCACACAGGCTTTTAAAGAGACAGGACCAGTCACACAGGCTTTCTAATGAGACAGGACCAGTCACGTCAGGCTTTTTGAAGAGACAGGACCAGTCACACAGGCTTTTTAAAGAGACAGGTCCAGTCACACAGGCTTTTTGAAGATACAGGATCAGTCACACAGGCTTTTTAAAGAGACAGGAAGAGTCACACAGGCTTTTTAAAGAGACAGGACCAGTCACACAGGCTTTTTAAAGAGCCAGGACCAGTCACACAGGCTTTTGAAGAGACAGGTCCAGTCACACAGGCTTTTTAAAGAGACAGGGCCAGTCACACAGGCTTTTTAAAGAGACAGGACCAGTCACACAGGCTTTTTGAAGAGACAGGACCAGTCACACAGGCTTTTTGAAGAGACAGGACCAGTCACACAGGCTTTTTAAAGAGACAGGACCAATCACACAGGCTTTTTAAAGAGACAGGACCAGTCACACAGGCTTTGAAAGAGACAGGACCAGTCACACAGGCTTTGAAAGAGACAGGACCAGTCACACAGGCTTTTTAAAGAGACAGGACCAGTCACACAGCCTTTTAAAGAGACAAACCCAGTCACAACGGCTTTTTGTAGAGACAAGACCAGTCACACAGGCTTTTTAAAGAGACAGGACCAACCACACAGGCTTTGTAAAGAGACAGCAACAGTCACACAGGCTTTTTAAAGAGACAGGTCCAGTCACAACGGCTTTTTAAAGAGACAGGTGCAGTCACAACGGCTTTTTAAATAGACAGCACGAGTCACACAGGCTTTTTAAAGAGACAGGTCCAGTCACAACGGCTTTTTAAAGAGACAGGGCAGTCACACAGGCTTTTTAAAGAGACAGGGCCAGTCACACAGACTTTTAAAAGAGACAGGGCCAGTCACACAGGCTTTTTAAAGAGACAGGACCAGTCACACAGGCTTTTTAAAGAGACAGGACCAACCAGACAGGCTTTTTGAAGTGACAGGATCAGTCACACAGGCTTTTTGAAGAGACAGGACCAGTCACACAGGCTTTTTAAAGAGACAGGACGAGTCACACAGGCTTTTTAAAGAGACAGGACCAGTCACACAGGCTTTTTGAAGAGACAGCACCAGTCACACAGGCTTTCTAAAGAGACAGGACCAGTCACAGAGGCTTTTTAAAGAGACAGGACCAGTCACACAGGCTTTTTAAAGAGACAGGACCAGTCACACAGGCTTTTTAAAGAGACAGCACCAGTCACACAGGCTTTTAAAGAGACAGGACCAGTCACACAGGCTTTTTAAAGAGACAGGACCAGTCACACAGGCTTTTTAAAGAGACAGGACCAGTCACACAGTCTTTTTGAAGAGACAGGACCAGTCACACAGGCTTTTTAAAGAGACAGGACCAGTCACACAGGCTTTCTAAAGTGACAGGACCAGTCACACAGGCTTTTTGAAGAGACAGGACCAGTCACACAGGCTTTTTAAAGAGACAGGACCATTCACACAGGCTTTTTGAAGAGACAGGACCAGTCACACAGGCTTTTTGAAGAGACAGGACCAGTCACACAGGCTTTTTAAAGAGACAGGACCAGTCACGCAGGCTTTCTAAAGAGACAGGACCAGTCACACAGGCTTATTGAAGAGACAGGACCATTCACATAGGCTTTTTAAAGAGACAGGTCCAGTCTCACTGGCTTTTTAAAGAGACAGGATCCGTCACGCAGGCATTTTAGAGAGACAGGACCAGTCACACAGGCTTTTTAAAGAGACAGGAGCAGTCACACAGGCGTTTTAAAGAGACAGGACCAGTCACACAGGCTTTTTAAAGAGACAGGACCAGTCACACAGGCTTTTTAAAGAGACAGGACCAGTCACACAGGCTTTCTAAAGAGACAGGCCCAGTCACACAGGCTTTTTAAAGAGACAGGACGAGTCACACAGGCTTTTTAAAGAGACAGGTCCAGTCACACAGGCTTTTTAAAGAGACAGGACGAGTCACACAGGCTTTTCAGAGAGACAGGACCAGTCACACAGTCTTTTTAAAGAGACATGTCCAGTCACACAGGCTTTTTAAAGAGACAGGATGAGTCACACAGGCTTTTCAGAGAGACAGGACCAGTCACACAGGCTTTTTAAAGAGACAAAAAAAGTCACAACGGCTTTTTGTAGAGACAAGACCAGTCACACAGGCTTTTTAAAGAGACAGGAGCAACCACACAGTCTTTTTAAAGAGACAGCAACAGTCACACAGGCTTTTTAAAGAGACAGGTCCAGTCACAACGGCTTTTTAAAGAGACAGGTCCAGTCACAATGGCTTTTTAAAGAGACAGGACGAGTCACACAGGCAATTTAAAGAGACAGGTCCAGTCACAACGGCTTTTTAAAGATACAGGGCCAGTCACACAGGCTTTTTAAAGAGACAGGGCCAGTCACACAGACTTTTAAAAGAGACAGGGCCAGTCACACAGGCTTTTTAAAGAGACAGGACCAACCAGACAGGCTTTTTCAAGTGACAGGACCAGTCACACAGGCTTTTTAAAGAGACAGGACCAGTCACACAGGCTTTTTAAGAGACAGGACCAGTCACACAGGCTTTTTAAAGAGACAGGACCAGTCACACAGGCTTTTTAAAGAGACAGGACCAGTCACACAGGCTTTTTAAAGAGACAGGACCAGTCACACAGGCTTTTTAAAGAGACAGGACCAGTCACACAGGCTTTTTAAGAGACAGGACCAGTCACACAGGCTTTTTAAAGAGACAGGACCAGTCACACAGGCTTTTTAAAGAGACAGGACCAGTCACACAGGCTTTTAAAGAGACAGGACCAGTCACACAGGCTTTTTAAAGAGACAGGACCAGTCACACAGGCTTTTTAAAGAGACAGGACCAGTCACACAGGCTTTTTAAAGAGACAGGACCAGTCACACAGGCTTTTTAAAGAGACAGGACCAGTCACACAGGCTTTTTAAGAGACAGGACCAGTCACACAGGCTTTTTAAAGAGACAGGACCAGTCACACAGGCTTTCTAAAGAGACAGGAGCAGTCACAAAGGCTTTTTAAAGAGACAGGAGCAGTCACAACGACTTTTTATAGAGACAGGACGAGTCACACAGGCTTTTAGAGAGACAGGGCCAGTCACACAGGCTTTTTGAAGAGACAAGCCCAGTCACACAGTCTTTTTAAAGAGACAAGGCCAGTCACACAGGCTTTTTAAAGAGACAGGTCCAGTCACATCGGCTTTTTAAGAGACAGGATCAGTCACACAGGTTTTTTAAAGAGCCAGGACCAGTCACGCAGGCATTTTAAAGAGACAGGGCCTGTCACACAGGCTTTCTAAAGAGACAGGGCCACTCACACTGGCTTTTTAAATAGCCAGAACCAGTCACACAGGCTTTTTAAAGAGACAGGATCAGACACGCAGGCATTTGAAAGAGACAGGACCAGTCACAAAAGTCTTTTTAAAGACACAGGACCCTTCACACAGGCTTTTTAAAGAGACAGGACCAGTCACACAGGCTTTTTGAAGAGACAGGAGCAGTCACAAAAGGCTTTTTAAAGACACAGGACCAGTCACACAAGCTTTCTATAGAGACAGGACCAGTCACACACGCTTTCTAAAGAGACAGGACCAGTCACACAGTCTTTCTAAAGAGACAGGACCAGTCACACAGGCTTTTTAAAGAGACACGACCAGTCACACAGGCTTTTTAAAGAGACAGGTCCAGTCACACTGGCTTTTTAAAGAGACAGGATCAGTCACGCAGGCATTTTAAGGAGACAGGACCAGTCACACAGACTTTTTAGAGAGACAGGGCAGTCACACAGGCTTTTAAAAGAGACAGGGCCTGTCACACAGGCTTTCTAAAGAGACAGGGCCACTCACACTGGCTTTTTAAATAGCCAGGAACAGTCACACAGGCTTTCTAAAGAGACAGGGCCACTCACACAGGCTTTTTAAAGAGACAGGACCAGTCACAAAAGTCTTTTTAAAGACACAGGACCCGTCACACAGGCTTTTTAAAGAGACAGGACCAGTCACACAGGCTTTTTGAAGAGACAGGAGCAGTCACAAAAGGCTTTTTAAAGACACAGGACCAGTCACACAGGCTTTCTAAAGAGACAGGACCAGTCACACAGGCTTTTTAAAGAGACAGGACCAGTCACACAGGCTTTTTAAAGAGACAGGTCCAGTCACACAGTCTTTTTAAAGAGACAGGACCAGTCACGCAGGCTTTTTAGAGAGACAGGACCAGTCACATAGGCTTTTAGAGAGACAGGGCCAGTCAGACAGGCTTTTTAAAGAGACAGCACCAGTCACACAGGCTTTTTAAAGAGACAAGCCCAGTCACACAGGCTTTTTAAAGAGACACGTCCAGTCACACAGGCTTTTTAAAGAGACAGGTCCAGTCACACAGGCTTTCTAATGAAACAGGGCCACTCACACAGGATATTTAAAGAGACAGGACCAGTCACACAGTCTTTTTGAAGAGACAGGACCAGTCACACAGGCTTTCTAAAGAGACAGGACCAGTCACACAGGCTTTTTAAGAGACAGGACCATTCACACAGGCTTTTTAAAGAGACAGGACCAGTCACACAGGCTTTTTAAAGAGACAGGACCAGTCACACAGGCTTTTTAAGAGACAGGACCAGTCACACAGGCTTTTTAAAGAGACAGGACCAGTCACACAGGCTTTTTAAAGAGACAGGACCAGTCACACAGGCTTTTTAAGAGACAGGACCAGTCACACAGGCTTTTTAAAGAGACAGGACCAGTCACACAGGCTTTTAAAGAGACAGGACCAGTCACACAGGCTTTTTAAAGAGACAGGACCAGTCACACAGGCTTTTTAAAGAGACAGGACCAGTCACACAGGCTTTTTAGAGAGACAGGGCCAGTCACACAGGCTTTTTAAAGAGACAGGGCCAGTCACACAGGCTTTTAAAGAGACAGGACCAGTCACACAGGCTTTTTGAAGAGACAGGACCAGTCACACAGGCTTTTTAAAGAGACAAGCCCAGTCACAACGGCTTTTTATAGGGACAGGACAAGTCACACAGGCTTTTTAAAGAGACAGGACCAGTCACTCAGGCTTTTGAGAGAGACAGGACCAGTCACAGAGGTTTTTTAAACAGACAGCACCAGTCACACAGCCTTTTTAAAGAGACAGGTCCAATCACACAGGCTTTTTGAAGATACAGGGTCAGTCACACAGGCTTTTTAAAGAGACAGGACCAGTCACACAGGCTTTTTACAGAGACAGGA